>JAUPMG010125575.1:0-11635 GCA_031762675.1 Pachysandra terminalis | reverse complement strand
CATTTCTCAAGGAAACCTTACATTGGAACGGTCATCTTTTGATTTAGGCCAGTGTAAGCAGGTATTTCGAACCTTGTATTGCACAGGTTATTGAGGGTAACTTATTTACCAATTTGTGCATCACCAATACCTGAGTGGTTAACCAACAAGGAAGAGTGAGTTCCAAGTACTTGTCTCGGATTGGCCTAAACCTTAACGGCCGTTCCAATACGAAGTTTTCATATACACTAAGTCAAGTCAAAAGGAACAAAGGAGAAGAATCGAAGATCTCAAGAAATGGTTTCAAAGAGAGCATAAGCTCCTCAGAGAGAGCATAAGCACAAAGGAGCTTTGAAGTCAGAGCTCCGAAGTTTTCACTGTGAATCCTAGATTGTCTTAAAGTTTCATCCATTGTCCAATGGGAGTGAGGGCTCTTATAGCCAAAACTCTTGGAGAAGGCTCGAGTCATCAAGGGTTAGACACAATAGGATGTTTTCACGTGTCATTGCCCATACGTTGACTGTCACTTGTCACTTTATACAAGTGTGCAAACAACCTCTGCGCTCAGTCCCTTTGATGTGACATTGCCCATGTGGATCTGATCAACTGTCAACAACCGCTATGCTCTTAGCGGGACGTCTCTCTGGGCCACTATTCCTTTAGGTATCTCGATATGCCCCCCCTTTTGTCCTATTATATAAGTGACTTAAGAAGCTCGGGACGTTGCCCCTGAGTGAAGTTCTCTAGAATAACTCCATGGGCAAAGTAATTGTAACTCGATTGCGAGTGTAATGCTTCACAACATTGATTTAGAATACTACTCGATGTTGTAGCACAACTCTACTTGCGACCTCGGGTGTTCTTACACCCGAGATATCTCCAACCCCTAACGGTTCCATTTACCCGGGACCCGAGGTGTAAGAGGAAGTTTATGCTACCTTGTGACTATAACAGGGTCATTGCTTCCTTGATAACTCTTCAGCATGTGAGGGTTTCTGATATAACAATAGTATGATGTGAACCTCAACGCTGAAGCCAAGTCGGGATCACAATTCTGATGACGAATTACCCATCTCGGGGTGGGTTAGGCCACTGTAGTGCCTTTTGAGGATGGTCAAACCACTTGACATCTGTGTGGAACCATAAGGTTATCACACGGTGTCAACATTAATATGGGATCATGAAGTCGCCTGATGACCTCAAGATAAGATCGTAAGATCACTATCCAATCTCAGGGTTAGATAATAGAATCTTTACCCGGTATTCGGAATAAGATCAGAGTGTCTCTAACGGATCTCAAGGTTAAATCATAAAGTCTTTACCTTAACTCGAAATAGAATCAAATCGCCTTTATTCGGTGTTGAGGATTAGATCATATAGTCTATCCTCTTACGAGATTGGATCACAGTCGTTACCCGTCTGTAGAGTAAGATTGAATTGTTTCTAACCGGTCTTAGAATTGAATTATAAAGTCCTTCCTCGAACTCATAATAGAATCAAATCGTTTTTATCCTTATGTTAAAGATTAGTTCATAAAGTCTATCCTTGCAGAATTGGATCACAAGTCCTTAACCGTTTTTACTGATGCGACTTTGGGGTTCATCCCTTAAAAGGAGTCATTCTCAAAGTTGCTATGCCCTCGAATCCAGACATTTCTTGTTAAAGACATGTCTTGAAGAAACTCCGAGGTAGGGGCACAAGTGTAATATTCTTAGTATGTGCCAGGTACCTGATCTTACAGGTTCAATTTGAATAGATCAGGTTCAATTTGAATTTTCAAATTGAGAGGTCATCAGTACACCTTTAATTAATTAATTAATTGCTTTGATACACAGGTACACCGTACATGCAAATGTTCACTAATCGTGCAACAGATTGATGAAAAGGGTACCCACCCACCACAAAAGATCAGATCTGGTAGGTGGGTGTGGGTTCCCACGCAGAGATATATCTGCCCGACCGAGATCAACTGGGTTGACATCCCACCAAACCGTTGATCTTCATTTGGAGTCCAAAAGGGTTTTTTGAGAGAGATTGCATGTTCAGTTGTTCACCATTTACACCACCACCTCAGTTGGTCCAAAGCTTCTCAAGGGAAGAGATCTGCAACCCATGTGGCTCTCACCCTTTTTCCAAGAAGATTTCTTCTTCTGGCTTTTTGACTCTCTCTCTCTCTCTCTCTCTCTCTCTCTCTCAGAGACAAGCAAGTGAGGACCACTAATGGCTTCTTTCAGTCTGCCTGCAACTGTTGCAACTGTTACCTAAACCCTTAAAAAAATAGAAAAAGAAAGAAAAAAAAAACATATGGAAGAGAGCAATAATAAACCATGTGAAATATGGGTTCTTTGTGAATTAGAAAACGACCTTCTATCGATCGACATAGCTAGCTATAACTGAAAGAGAGTTATCCATCAAGGATGCAACATGCTAACCACCAAACCCACACCGTCTAGAAACTTAAAACATGCACATTTTGACCTACTTACTGCTGTCAAAACCTTTGCTACCATCAGTGAATTTAACCCAGCTGACTAGGCATCTGCAGTTCCTCTAAAACAATGGAGAGACTCATCTTTAACTATTAACTGTCTGCAAGCAAGCTTTTGACTACTAGACAGTACCCTTAGAATCTCTGATTTATTCTAGCTCACCACAACAATGTGGCTGGAGATGGTCTGTCAAGTTGGCCATCCATACTCTTCCTTGTTATTAGATATATTGATAGGAACATATGTCTCTCCAAACTTTCTTCTACTTTCAGTTATTCATCTTTCCTACCAGAAATGGAGTGTAAAACTTCCTTCAAGATTAGGGGGGTCAATGGGTACCCAATACCCAACAAACCCAATAAAACCGAACCTGCTTAAAAGGATTTGGCTCTGGGTTTATATACCCAGTTCATAATCGGGTCTGGTTTTGATTCTATAAAAGATGGACCTGTTAAGAATTGGGTCTATTTGGGAATATCCAACGGGTACCTGTCAGATATCGGGTCTCTTGGATTTGTTGAATAATTCATTAATAATTCTTCAAAGATAAGATAGTTAAAACTAAATAAAAATTTAATTTATATTTAAATAATTCATTAGTTAAATTTTTTATAAGAAATAATTATAATATTTATTAATCAATCGAATAAAAAATAAACGAAAGTTAATCTACAAAAATTTTATTTTTAAATGTCTATTTGCAAATATTTTATCTAAATTTAGATAAATCTAAGCTTTTGGAATGAAATTGTTATCATGATAATCAAATAATATTAATGTAATTGAATAAATACGTTTTATAGACATTTGTGTAATAAGTATCCGGTACCCAACAGGTACCCGTTAAGAACTGGGTATTTGTGTGTTCAGTTCTGGAACTAAGGGTGACAACCCTAGACCTGGAACCGACAAGACTTAGAACCGTCAAATATAATAGGGTTCGGTTCTGGGAATTACTGGACCCGTCCCGAAACCAACCCGTTGACACCCTTATTCTAGATTGTTACTCATGTTAGATGTAACACAGTCCACATTAATAACCCTAATTAGACTTGGGATCATCCATATGGCTTATGCCATAAATCATGTAATAGCTGCGAGGCAGCTACCTCACAACCATTTAGAGAGCATCACATGAAGTATAAAACATTCTGATCAACTGAAGTTTGGAACAGGGATAGAATAAATTTTGTTATTTCTGAAACCTCATGCCACAAGTTCCATAATTTCCCTAGATTAAGTTTGACCTTCCTCTGAATAAACTAACTCTCAAAACCCATCTGAAGTACAACCTACAACTAGGTTTAAACAAACATAAAAGCGGATCCATTATGACCAAATTGTTTAGTTATGCAGGATAATTGAACCATGATGATACTAGCACAAACTGTAAGGAGCAAGCAAAAGCAACTTGGGAATTGGAAAATTACCTGTAACTTGAAAATCCTCAAAGAAGACTGATTGGTATCTCCAAGGCTGGTGCGGCAAACTGAGCATTGTGCTAAAGCATTACTTTGGGATCTCTTTGGCTACCTGCCAGCATTAGATCTGAAGACCAAAGATCACCTCAGTAGACAAAACTCCAAAAGAATGGAACAAGGAAGAATGAAGAGAGAAGGTTCCATGATCAAAACAGAACAAAGAAGACACCCAAAATAAGGCAAACAAGCAACTGAATGTGTAACATGAAGTTTTATATGTATCTGTAGAAAAAAGCATATAAAGGAGGGAAAGAATCCAAAGGAAAGAAGAAAAATAATGAGAATGCACCAACACAAAATCAAGAGGGATGGGCCATTCCCACAAAGACTAAACAACATCCTGAATGCCATCAAGCAAGCCTGGGGAAAACTTTCGATACTGTAACCAAATACCCTGGTCAGTTTAATTGAATTGTTAGGTTTCAAGGACAAACAGGGAGTTTCAGTAATGAACAATGAAAGGTATTAATAATTTCAGGCTTCAAGCTTACTGTTAAGAATACTAATTTTGCTCCGAAAAATAAATGAATCTATCCAAACATCATAACCATAATACTGAATCAAATACTTGAATCTTATAGTTCTAATCCACAACCAGTTTCTGGGATGTATAGCAGGATCAAAGCACCCAAGCCTTACCCAGTCAAAATGAACATGAACCAAACTTCTACAAGAATTATCTTCTCCTTCACCAAACTTGTATCATGTGGCATAGAGGTAAAGTAACCAATCGTCCAAGCCCCAACCCAGTCAAGCTGAATTTAAACAAAACTACTACAAGAATCATCTGTTCTTCTCTAAAATATATGAGAACTGCCAAAAGAAATCATGCTACTACCATATTCATGCAGAATTGGAATAGCAGAAAGTTTAAGTATGCATATCAAATTAAATGGACCTATAACAATTCTTTGAGAGTCACTTATCTCAAACCATGTTTACTGAATTCACCATAGTACACCGAATCCAATATAGGCAACACTTCCGATTCACAATTAGGTAATTAGTTCAATTTCCCAATGGCACCAACTCTCCATGTTACACAGATTCCCAATCGTGCGGAAGCTTGCCTCCACCGAAAAATCTAAGATCTCAATCACATAGTCGGCTAGCTTTAAGTTGAGATTTGAAATGGGAAAATTAATAAAACCCAGGGAAGTTTCAGACAATGAAAGGTGAAAGACTAAAACGATGGCCATAATTGCGAGCTTGAAGCTTAGCATTCAGAAATCAGGAACACCTCAGTTTTCCTCCGGAGAAAGAAATTTACACATGACTCAAAATGAGCATTATAAACCTAACAACAAACTAATATTTCAATTCTATATTCCGCTGACGCACTACCAGTTGCTGCTAATAGCACGGGGCCTATAAGTGCCGAAAGATCGCCAGACCCGGCAAAGTGAAAAACATAACCATGTCTTTTCCTTTGCACCAAAATTCACCCTGAACTGCAAAAAGAACACATACTAACATGTCCATGCTGTATCAAAATAGCACAAACCGTACAATCACTATATGTTCTGTATTGACAACCAATTGTTGAATCAGTTCAAGACCCAGGCTCTGATCAGTGATCACTAACACATACATGAAGGTAGAGCCATCAATCAGCTGTGCTTGATCAATCCAAGTGAACCTATGATCATACCTTTTTGATAAACCTGCAGTTTGGAATGCAAAAAGATAGCAACTTAGCACTGATCAAAGAGAAAACCAAGTATATTAACAATTTATCAGTAGTGTAAATGTAAATTTTCATTTACAGTCCCTGATACCCATCTTCAATCCATTACCACAGAGAATATGCAGAATTCCAGTTAGGACACAATAGAAAACTAAACCTCCTCAAACAAGATCTTCCATGAACAGGGAATCACTATGCATCCCACTCTTGACTAAGTGGTTGACAAGGTTGTTAGCTGACCTAGGAGGCATCTTGGAGAAGAAGAGGTTCAACGAAAGGCAAACAAGATGAACTAACCTATAGGAACAACGAAAAGTGTTGGGACATCCAAGAAATGACAGTATCAAAAACCTTCCTCGACAATGAGGCTATGGAAATTGAGAGCAGTCACCTCCCCAGATCCCCTGAGAAGGGCAGTCAACTCAGCCTCTACAAATTTCCCATCCCCAATAGGCCTAGAATAGGCATGAAATAACGCTCTAATGATCCCTAACAGACCACCAAAAACCCAGAAGATCCTGAATTTCCTAAGGATCAACTATGAATGTTTAGCTTAATTACCCCATCTCTTGTGGCCTTCCAACCAATCCAAATACTGACAAGGTTCCAATCAGTTTAATCACTCCAAGCCCTGTAGTCATAAATGAAAGGGTCAATTAATATACCCTGCAAAGCATCAAACAAAAAATATTATAATACTATGTAATATACACTGTATATTGTATATTATAATATGCAATATGATATAATTTATATTATAATAGAAAAGGATATACAACTAGTACATTATATAATGTTATTTATTATATTATGTTTTTTATATTATACATGATAAATCCTTATTAAGAACCTCAATAAGGATTTTGAAAAGAAAACACAGTAACCAGTAAGTCAGGGAATTAGTCAAAGTGATCCTATCACCTAAAGAGATGTAATTTCTTTTCCATCTAGCAAGCTTCTTCTTGATCTTCTCCATGATGGGATACCACAAACTTTGTTATGAGGACTGTCATCCAAGGAGAGGCCAGGTTATCAGGGTGGCTACGCCTCAGTGTGACAATCCAAGATATCCATGAAACAGCCACGCAAGGTGTGTCAACATGAATGCCCGGAAGACTGCTTTTTCTCAAGTTAACCTTACTCAGACTAAGATCTTAATTTTCATATTTTGACCCTTCAACGTTCAAACAAAAAAGAAAAAAAAACCATGACAATCAAAAAGAACTTCTGGTTTAAGCATCTCTAAAGACAAAGAACCCTATTTCAGGCCAAACTCGAGTTTTTCAAGTTCACAAAAAACTCTTGCCTTCAGTATCACTGACTAACAGGCATCTAAGGACTTGCACAACACAGAGTCCAACTGAAAAATGGATTCTAAAAAAAAAATCATCATTGCTGATAGACTGGGAAAAAATTCATCCAATTCAGAGAGCAAACATCAATTTTTATAACAAAACAGGTAAAACCACAAAACTATGTCAATATTGCAGAAATATGCCAATACATTACGAAATTATGTATGTTAACTTGACAGACTGATCGAATAAAAAACACCATATGAAGTCAACTGAAGTTTGCATTATGTGCAAGTAAACTACAAGCTAGAATGATTTCCAACTTAAAGGAATGAGAGATCAAAAAAATATACAATTTCCATCATTAAACAAGCAAGACTTGGCTTCTGTGGAAGGAGATGTGTAAAGCTGGGGGTGGAAGAGAATAAAGAGGGGAAGGAGTAGGATTTCAATACTATGGAACCTATGTCCTGCAGTTATAACATGGTCAATTTGGTGCAAAAGAAACCGAAGAATATTTGAAGGCAAGGAAACCGAGTTCCAAAATATGGTTGACAGAGCTGTATCATTGCTATTCCTGTGGGCATCTAATTTCACTGAATTTAAGGGTATTTCGTTCAAAGAATTTGATTACAATTGGGGATTATTTTGGGATTAAGTCAGATGAGCATAGGAGATGGAAAATTTGTTCACATATTTTCTGGTGTTATTTAGAGTGGTTTAATTCTGTACCCTTATAGTCCTTTGGACATATTAATAAAAGTTTAATTACTGATAAAAAAAAAAAAAAGACTTGGCTTCTGTTGGCCTCATATAATCATTTCGGCTAAGTAATCCCCAACAATGCCATTAGTAAGACCTTGTCCCTTACGTCCTCCCATGTGATGTGAACCACGAGTAGAATAGCAAGTACGAATCAAAAGATAAACACAAAAATTTGCTAATATGGAAGACAATCTTTCGTATTTCCAATCAAACTACCTCAAATCCAAACAAAATAAGGAAATACCTCATAACTGTTGGATTGTGAAACCAACACAGAAATGGAGTTCCTCTCACATTAAGATGCTTCCTAGTAGGGTGTTGGATTAGCACCCACAGACATTCGACCCTGAGAATTTTACAAATTCTTACTAGAAAATGGTAAACAGCTGCTATTCCAAAGAAGAAAACAGATCCTTGCACACGAATCGTAGCAACAAGATGGTTCTAACATCTTGGAGCTTCTAGCGTCAATGTATAATTCTTCCAATCTCTCAAAACATAGCTGGAGGGAAGCCTTACTCTCTAAAAATCCCATATCTCAATTTTTTCTTGTAAAGGATTTCCAACCATTCATATACTTAACGTAAAACCCCTTTTACAAGAAACAACCACCATTCCTAAAATTCCACTAAAACTCTTTGAACTTACAATTAAGACCCCACATATAAGTGACAAAAACCATCACATCTTTTGGATTAAAACTAAATGAGACCCAGACAAAATGGAAGGGGGAAAAAAAAGCCTTGGACAAGAAAGTTGTCAAAATTGACTTAAAAATTAAGTAAACACCTAAAACATTTGAAAGCACAAGAAAGTTGGATCCATAGAACAGGTTTTTAACCCATTGTTTTTATGAATGGTTACGTCATTTGGACTCTCCAATGCTCCTAGTCCTTTCATGAGGTAGGAGTAAGACCTTACACCTAGATGTAGAGAAGTATTTGCCCCACATTGCAGCGGGATGTCTATAGACATGTTGTTAGATGCTGCACATCCCAATTTGGAAAAGGACAGCAACAAAATATTGGCTCTTACATTCCCTTACCAATCTATCCAGCTCCTTGAGTTGAAGTTAGCATGGATTTTGTCTTGGGTTTACAATGGACAACAAAAGGTATGGATTCAGTATTGATGTTGTTGACCTTTTTTCCCAAAATGACACACTTACTTATCACACGCAAGAACTTAGATGCTAATCGCATGACAAATCTGTTCTTTTAAGAGGCGGTGAGACTACATGGTGTTCCAAAGACTCGCAACTAATTAAAAAATGTGAAGTTTCTTCATCATTTTTGGAGGACTTTGTGGGAGCATTTGACTACTAAATTACATTACATTAGCACTTGGCACCCTCAAACAGATTCGCAAACAGAGATGGTGAACTGGAGTTAGGGAAACTTGATCTGTTTATGCAAAAACAAAATCTGACAATATGATTAACTTTAGCATAAGCTGAATTTGCTATAAAAGTTAGTGAATAGGTCAACTGGGAAGAGCCCTTTTAATATCGTGGATGGACAGAATCCAAATCAGATTGTCGACCTCTTGGATAATTCAGGTCCAGCCACACTTTAGTGATGATTCCATCGTATATGCTAAAACCCTTGAAGAAATCCAACATCAAGTTCCTTAAACAATGACGGAGATGAACCAACAACATAAAGAAGCAAATGATCGACATACGAGATACAATCAGGTCAGAAATTAGATCATGGTATTTCTTCGAAAGGAATGATTCCCTGTTGGTTCTTAACATAAAATAAAGTGCAAGAAAATAAATCCATGCAAGATAACACGCAAGTTTGGAGAAAATGCATATGAAATTGAACTTCCTAATGGTTTTGGTATATCTCCCATCTTTAATGTAGTCTCTACAATTATTATAGTGACATTAGGCCTGCAATGAACATGTTGGAGAGAAATTAAATGAGTAGATTAGGAGAAAACAAAGGGAGAAGGTAGAAAGAATAATCCAAGTGCACAAAATAGGAACTAGAACTGGTACATATTATCAATATATCGTCAAGCTGGTTGTAAAATCGGATTCAAAAAACTCATCGATAAATAAAAAAGAGTTCATGGGAAAAAATGATGAAATGTGCCAAGCTTCCACAACAACAACTCGCATGGGAGGCGAGTTCCTTTTAGGGGGCTATGATGAAAAAAAAATAATAATAAGAAATAAAGAAGAAAATGGTAAAGGAAAGGAGGGAAAATAAAAAAGAAGACAAAAAATACATTGGATTAAAAACCGACTCAGGCAGTCCAATTCTCGTGTGCTTCAAATGTTTTAAGTGTCTAGTAAGTTTTTGAGTATTTTGAAAAGTTTCTTATCTATGGGAAATTTTTTTCATTTATTTATGCATCTTACTAATTTTGTCCTAAAAATGAGACGGAGTTTTTGCCATTTAATTATGCCTTAGGATATTAATAGTATGTTCAAAAGTGTTTTAGTAGTATTTTGGGAATGTTAATTGCTTCTTGTAAAAGGGATTTGGCTGAGTATATAAGGGATCAAAAAATCTCGAAAAATTTTATGGCAAATTACCTTATTAGGCTTCTGATTTTAAGAATTTACATAAGAAGACTACTACTATTCAAAATGACTTGACAGGTTGTACAAACTTTTTAAATTTACCTACAAGGAAAAGTGCATATTTAAAACTGGTCTACCTACCCTTCTTTTTATTAATATAGCAAGAGTCCAAAACCACTCTTTTTTAAAGTCTTGAATAACGATTTTAACCTTTTTTTTTCTCTTTTAGCCTTGTCCTTCCCTTCCAAGTTCCAAGAGACCCTTAAAGTTCTTTTTATTTGGATATAGTAGAGCTTCATTTGAATGTATGGTTGTAGCCTAATGAGTGTATTTGTGTATATGTGTACATCTTCGAACGCTATACATCAAAGAATCAACCTCTATGAGTTGTGCCCTATCCGAGCAACGTCCCATGTAGAAAAAGTTGTGGTTTGAATCTTAAACTAACGAACACTCTCCTCCCTTTATTGAAAACCTCAATTTTCATCACATTTAAACCCCCTTGAGGTTGAGCTTTTATACAGTAATATACAACTACTATATACACTAATAGAAAAGTTGGGTTTGTCAAAATCCGTATCTTGTATATTTTAAATATTGATATTAAATTTGAATTAACCCGTGAATTTAGCAGAAATTAGAGTGACAAAATTTACACATAGGTAATGATTTGACGAACCTCGTTTGTCAACATGTACTTCTCCCATAACCATCCTTTACATAATAATTTTAAGCCCCAAATAAATTTTCTACAGGTAAAAATTCTAAATTTAACATTCTCTATTTTTTTCAATAAACATCTACCTGTATTAGATGTTCATCAATTACTCTAGAGGAAAAATATGATGTCTTGCTGTTGAGAACATATTAGAGGGCAAGGTTGTCATTTGAGTATTTCTTTAGAGATAGGTGGTTTTGGTGTTTTGCTTTATAGAGCTGTTTTCTATAGAATTGGTTTTAAACGTTCACTTTTCCTTGTTGGTAAATTTAAAAAGCTTGTACAGCCTATCAAGTCATTTTGAATAGCAGCAGTCTTCTTAGGTAGATTTCTTAGAAACATAAGCTTAATTAGGTAATTTGCCCAAAATTTTGAGTGGTATGAGATTTCTTAAAGAGCAAGGCTTCCTCTCTAGCTAGGGTTTTAGAGATTAGAAAGATTCTATGTTGAAGCTAAACAATCACATGTTCCAAGTTCCTTGTCGATGCAATTCGCATAAGGATTTCCTTTTTCCTTCCCTCGAGATGGAAGCTATTATACCATTTTATAACAAGAATTTTTAGAGTTCTCAGGGTCGAATGCCTGTTGTGGCTAATTCAACTCATTTATGCAGCATCTTTTTTTTTTTTTTTTTTTTTTTTGTTTTTTTTTTTTTTTTTTTAAGTAATGAATTTTTTTTATTAAT
>JAUPMG010125564.1:0-11635 GCA_031762675.1 Pachysandra terminalis | reverse complement strand
ACGTTTGAGGTCTTTTCGGACCACAAAAGCTTGAAGTACCTTTTCTCGCAGAAAGAGCTGAACTTGAGGCAACGCCTATGGTTGGAATTGGTGAACGACTACGACTTCACTCAACAGTGTCATCCGGGGAAGGCGAACGTAGTAGTCGACACTCTCAGCAGGAAACCGAGAAGTCTACTTGCACACCTTCTAGTCCAAGAATGGAGTCTCCTGGAAGCACTATCAGATGTGGGAGTCAGAGTGGATATTTGCCAAGGCAGAGCCAGACTGTTCACCCTTGTTGTCCAGCCGAGTTTGAAGATAGGATCGTGGAAGCACAGAAGGGAGACGAGTGGCTACAAGGTTTGGCTCGCGACGAGCACAAGTCGGATTGCTCTATTGAAGAGGACGGCAATGTCAGAATACAAGGCAGACTGTGCGTACCAGACAGCGACGATTTGAAGAACGAGATTTTGAGAGAGGCTCACAGATCACGCTACTCGATACACCCGGGCAACACCAAGATGTACAAGCACCTGAAGAGATACTATTGGTGGAAGAAGATGAAAGCAGACATCGCCAGATTTACAACTTGCTGTGTAGTATGCCAACAAGTAAAAGCGGAACACCAGAAGCCATGGGGTACACTCGATCCTTTGCAGATTGGAGAGTGGAAATGGGAGCACATGTCCATGGATTTTATTGTGGGATTGCCGCAAACACGGTTAGGTCAAGACATGCTTTGGGTCATCGTCGATCGCCTCACCAAATCTGCACACTTCATTCCGAGTCGCACCACTACTACTACTGAGGACTTAGCCAAGTTGTATGTCAAGGAGATCGTGAGACTTCACGGGGTGCCCACCACTATTGTATCTAGGGGTGTCAACGGTTCGGTTTGGTTCGGTTTAGAACTCAAACCTAAACCAAACCGACTTTTAAGTGAACAGACCGAAAACTGAACCAAACCGAAATTTTTTGAATAAACCGTAAACTGAAGCAAACCGGTTAGACCGAAAACCTTATTACTTTCTATTATTATTTTTAAAAAAATAATAATAAAAAAAAATTATTTTTGAACAGGTTAGACCGAAGGATAAACCGATCCAGTTTACCTTCAGAGGTCAGACCAAAATTGGTAGTCCACCTAAATTGATACCACTCCTATTTATAGCACATCAGTTGGGGATTAACTAATCCCCAACCGATGTGGGACAACAAACAGCAAAAATGGGGCGCGCGCGGCAGCCCCTGCACGAGGTGCTACTGTACGCCCCTGCTACTTCGGTTTGGTTATCGGTTTAGGTAAGTTCGGTTATTTCGGTTCGGTTTTCGGTTTGGTTCGGTTAAATAAAGGTCTAAACCATAAACCAAACCGAATTAATTCGGTTTGGCATTTCTTAAACCATAATCGAACCGAAACTATAAATAACCGAACCAAACGGTTTTTTCGGTTCGGTTTGCGGTTTTAACCGAACCAATTGACACCCCTAATTGTATCGGACAGAGATTCTCACTTCTTATCCCGATTTCGTAAGAGCCTACAGAAGGCGCTAGGCACCACACTGAACTGCAGCACAGCGTACCATCCCCAGACGGACAGGTAAACAGAGAGAGTAAACCAGATTCTTGAAGACATGCTGAGGGCATGTGTCTTAGACTTCGGAGGATCCCGGAGCGATCACTTACCGTTGGTGGAGCTCTCCTACAACAACAGTTACCAAGCTAGCATTGGCATGGTGCCTTTCGAAGCTTTGTACGGACGACCCTACCCTGCAGATCGCCCTTGTGTTGGAACGAGGGAGGAGAATCTATGGACATGGGACTAGACATCATTCTTGAGACGACTGAAAATATCAAGGTATCAGAGACGGGATTCTCACAGCACAGAGCCGGTATAAAAGCTACGCCGAGACCAGGAGGCGCAAGCTAGAGTTCAAAGTGGGAGATTGGGTATTCCTTAAGGACTCACCGATAAGAGGAGTATTTCGATTTGGGAAGAAAGGTAAGTTGGCACCGAGATACATGGGACCTTTCGAGATTATCAAGAGAGTGGGGGAAGTAGCCTAAAGACTACTCCTACCGCCAGACTTGTCACAAGTTCACAATGTCTTCCACGTGTCTATGCTACGGTAGTATCATCCTGACCCTGCGAGCATCGTTGATTGGCAGACCATATCCATCCATGAGGAAGTTTCTTATGAAGAGGCCCCGGTTAAGATTCTGGATTGCAAGGACAGAGTTTGGCGCACCAAAGTGACCCCGATGTTGAAGATTCAGTGGAGCCACCATGTCGAGTCAGATGCCACATGGGAGCTTGAGGAGCACATCAGTTGGGAGTATCCTTACCTCTTCGAGGACCAGGTACGTTGATTTCGAAGCCGAAATCATTTTTAGGGGCTAGGTTGTAACGCCCCTCAGGTTTGTTATTTCTTCTATTTGGGGCATTTCTGTAATTTTTGCGTTCTTAAGGGCATTTTGGCAATTTATATGGCCAGCTCTTGAGGAAAAAACTTGTTGTGTTCCTTGCCCTACACTCTAGTCCCCTCTCTTTAAAGAGCTTGGATGGTTGAGATTAACTCTCCTATCCAAGGGGTTAGTGAAGGGCTAGGATTAGTTCTCATAAGAGAATAGGGTTTAGGCTAACCCTAACTCTTTCTTCTGCTCATTGTATTGTGTTTGGCTGAGAAGGGTGTTGGAGAGCTCCAAGGAAGAAGGGAAGAAGAAGAGGATTAGCAAGGAACCAAAGCTTCAACCCAGATTTTCGTGCAAAAAGGACTTGTTTGTGCTAGGTAAGTGCATTGTGTTCATTTATGGTGTATTACCTTGGGATTTCTGAGTTTTCCTTGAATGTGTTGAATCGTTGAAGGTTTATGTGTTATATGAATGTTTTTTTATGACTCATTTGATGATTTACTGAACTTATGATTGGCTTGAGAATCAGTTTCATGCTCATTCTTGGCTAAGTTGCTGAATGTGTATTTGAGATATATTTCTTGTTAATTTTCATATTTGGCATGCTTGATTGTTTGAAATTGGTATGTATAATGATTCATCATGTTTATCTAGTATTGTTGGACTCACATTGCCCAAAAACCACGAACCCTAGGTGGTTGTTGACCTAGAAATGGACAGGTGCGAAATCTTGGCAAGAAAACCCAGAAATCGCGTCTGTCAGCGAGTCGGTCGGTCCACCGACGACACCCGCCGATGGTGCTCGGATGGTAAATTCCACCCACCGAGCGCATAGACCGATGAGACCTTACTTGGGTATCCGGTCGGTGAGTTGTTGGTGAGACCAATGGACTCGCCAATCATAGGAGTTCCAGACAGGCCTTATCGGTGGGTGTGTCGGTCCACCGAGGGACTCGCCGACAGGGAGTGTGTTTTTGGTGATTAGCAGTTGGTGAGTCGTCGGTAGGACCGACAAGACTCACCGATGGGCATTGGTGGATTCGTCGGTGACACCGATGGGACTCACCGATGAGGTTTTGAATTGTGGCTTTGGGACGTCGGTCCTCCGACAGACTCACCGACAGCGTAACTTTGGTCCCTGTCAGTGAGTATCGGCCCACTGACGAGACCCGCCGAGGTAGGCATCTGACTGAGATTTAAAGGGGAATTCTAGTGTGACATTTGTCCTGTTCCATTGAGGATTATGAAACTGATATTATATGCTTCCTTTCATACTTATTATGTGTTTGTTGGGAGATCAATGTTATATACTTTCACTTCATATCACTGTATGACTGTGAAGCTCATGATACATGCTTTCCTTTCATACTTACTACATGATTGAAGCATAGTAGAAATGTTGAATTATTGTCACGCATACATTTAGTTGTTTGCTAATCTCATGTATCTAATGGTCATGCATGCATGTACAGTCCTTGTGAGGACTTAGACCACATATTACCCCTAGTTCCTTTGAGAAGGACGAGAGGGAAAATGTGAGGATACTTGGGCTCTAAGATGAGACCCAAATAAGAGATAAGACTCTGGTGTCCCATGGGGGACTATATGTATTGTAAATCCAAGATGATTTAGGGTGAGGGATTAGCTACCCCAAGAATCGACGGATACCTATATATATCATATTATATATAGAGGGTAATTTCAATTGATAATTGTGAGTGGGTATTGTGCCACGGTGAGAGGTTCACGAAGATGATACCCTTGGACTATCATGTTGAGATGATGCGTCCCCGATAAAAATAAAAACGGGGGATGAATTCCCGGGGATCGCAATTCCCTTAAAACTGTGTTGTACACACAGAATCTGTGAGGTATCCTTTGCCCGAAAGGGGCCGTGTATCCCAGAATGGATACGTGGTGGTACAGTCTGGATCTGGCGTGAGCATATCACTTCACAATATCAACGACATGCATTTGCATCCACGTGATTGCTTAGTCCAATTGTTGGGTCGTTTACAAATTGTTCATGTCATTGCATACAAATGAACGAACCCTTGCATCGATCATGGCATCGCATGCATAAATAGGTATTCTAGTTAATCACACTCTATATGCACATTGTATTTACTCAGCGTGTAGCTGAAGCCTTTTGGCTCCTAACATTTCAGAGGAGTGCTAATACAAATTTCACCCACTTCAGTCCAGCATGCAGGTGACCTACATGTTATCCCATACAACGCTTCAAATTGTGACATATCAATACTGGATTGGTAACTTTTAATATAGGAAAATTCAGCCAATGGTAGGTGATCACTCCAACTCCCTTTGAAGTCTAGCACACAGGCTCTCAGCATATCTTCAAGTATTTGATTAACCCTTTCGGTTTGCCCATCTGTCTGTGAGTGGAAAGCGGTACTGAAATCTAATTGTTTGCCCAATGCCTTCTGTAAGCTCACCCAAAATTCAAATGTGAATCTAGTATCTCTATCTGGCACAATACTAACCGACACTCCGTGTAATCTGACTATCTCCTTGACATAACACCATGCCAATTCATCTCTCCATGCTGTAGTCTTTACTGGTAAGAAGTGAGCTGACTTAGTTAATCTGTCTACAATCACCCAGATTGAATCACTCCCTGCTTTAGGCAGTCCCACAATAAAGTCCATTGTCACATGCTCCCATTTCCATTCTACTATTGGTAATGGATGAAGCAATCCAACCATTCTCACATGTTTTTCCTTGACTTTCTGACAAGTAAGGCACCGAGATATGAATCTAGCTATATCTCTTTTCATTCCTGACCACCAATATGCTTTCTTCAGATCACGGTACATCTTCGTGCCTCCAGGATGAATGGAATATCTAGATTTATGTGCCTCCTCTAGAATCTCATTCTGAATGGTCTCATCCATAGGAATACAAAGTCTTCCTCTATATCTTGTCACTCTATCTGATTATACTACCCAGTCAGGCTTCGATTCATCTCCTGCCCACAACTGTAGTTCTTCGTCAGTTTTATGTTCTTCAGCAATCTTATCAATGATAGACGGTCTTGCCACAAAGTTGAATAACAGTCTTCACCTCTTTTATCTTCAGATCGAATGTTTAAGTCACTAAAGGCTTTAATGAGATCTTGTTCTTGCCTTAGCAAACATGCTAGTATGTTCCAGGGTTTTCTACTCAAAGCATCTGCAACTACATTTTCTTTTCCCGGATGGCACTGAAGAGTTATAACATAATCGTGGACTAACTCCATCCACCTCGATCTGTCTGATATTCAACTCTTTTTTAATGAACAGATACTTCAAACTCTTATGATCAGTAAAGAGTTCAAAGTCTTCACCATATAGGTAGTGTTCTACAACTTTAGTGCGAATACAACCGCAACTAGTTCTAAGTCATGTGTAGGGTAATTGCGCTCATGTACCTTAAGTTTCCTGGACGCATAAGCCACCACTTGTCCCTCTAGCAAAAGGACATAACCTAATCCTATCAGTGAAGCATCTGTATACATTGATAACTTCTTTCCACTAATTGGAATCACAAGTATGGGAGCAGAAGTCAATTTTCTCTTTAATTCTTCCAATGTTGCCTTGCATTTGTCATTCCAATTGAATTTGGCTTCCTTATTTGTCAAATTAGTCATAGGATCAGCAACATTGAAGAATTCTTCAATGAATCTCCTATAATAACCAACCAGTCTAAGGAAACTTCTGATTTCAGCCACACTCTTGGTCTCTCCCAACTCAAAACAGTTTCTACTTTTGCAAGATCCACCGAAATCCCCGACTAAATGTCCCAAAAATTTGACTTCCTCCTTCCAAAAGTCACATTTACTAAGTTTGGCATAGAGTTGGTGTCTAGAAGTGTCCTCAAAGCTACACCCAAATGTTCTTCATGCTCTTCCTTAGTCTTGGAATATATTAAAATATCATCCACAAATATTACCACGAATCTATCCAAGTACGGTCTGAATACCCTATGCGTTATATCTATAAAGGCAGCCGGGGCATTAATCAAGCCAAATGGCATGACTACAAACTTGTAGTGACCATACCTAGTCCTGAATGCTATCTTCTGAATATCACTCTCCCTTATTCTCAATTGGTGATCCTGACCTCAGATTGATCTTAGAAAATATTTGGCTCAAAAGATCATCAATTATGGGTAAAGGGTATTTATTCTTAATGGTGACTCTATTCAGTTGTCTGTAGTTGATACACAACCTCATAGATCCATCCTTCTTCTTCACAAAGATCACCGGTGCACCCCACGGTGAAACACTTGATCTAATAAACCTCATCCCCATCAGTTCATCGAGTTATTCTTTGAGTTCTCTCAGTTCTACTGGAGCCATACGGTAAGTAGCCAGTGAAATGGGACTAGTGCCTAGCACTAACTCAATGCAGAACTCTACTTCCCTTAAAGGTGGTAGTCCTGATAGTTCCTGGAACACTAGAGCAAAGTCTTTCACTATAGGAATTTCCTCCAAGGACTCTTTCTTACTTTCCTCCAATAAGCCTAAGCATTTTGCTTGATACTTATCCTTTAGACTTCCCCACAATTTCATGTTTTCACCTCCAGGAATTTCAAAAAGTAACTTACTTCTCAAAACAATCTACCTTAGCATTATAAGCAGCTAGCCAATCCATGCCTAAGATGATTTCAAAGTTCGACATAGCTAACTCCATTAAATCAGCTTCAAAATTCAGGCATTCCACCCTTACAACACAATCTAAATAGATTGAACTAAGTGTGATTGTTCTTCCAATTGGGTTTGCTATACATATGGGTTTACTCATAGTAGATGATCTAATACCCAAAGCATTCATATAATGTGTCGATATGAATGAGTGTGTGGCCCGAATCAAACAATAGATTTGCAGGAGTATGAAAGATGGTAACTGTACCTTCCACTACTGCATTAGTGGCATCATCATCTCCTAGGATAGTCTCGTCAGTCAAGGCATGAACTTGTCCTCGAGGCGGTGGTCGACGGTCCATTCCCTGTACTTGTCCTTTGACTCGGATCCTCTTACGACAATCTGTAAGAACCTGAACAATTACCCTTAATTAATTAAATTAGTAACCACGTTTAATTTAAAATAGGTAAAATAAATTCACTAATAAACTAGATTAGTACACATCAGGTCCCTAACCTCAGGAAGTTAGACTAAGTAGGAGAATTATATTAATTTTAATAGCCAGCCTATTTAGTCAGCTGAAAACGTAGAGATTAATTAAAACCTTAAATAATTAGATTAGATAATTAATCATATCCGTCAGCTCCCAAGATCCACCTCACACCCACCAGTAAAATCCCTCTACCAGAACTTGCTTAGGTGACCTATTGGAAAATGTAGGATCAGAAACCCCATTTTACCCTCGCTGCTATACTTATTCACAATCTACCCATAAGCCTATAAATAGAACCCTTAGTCATATTTTTAGCATTTTCACTTCTTCCTCTCTTCTCTTTTCTTGGAGCTTGCGGGAGACCTTTGGAGATCACAGAGACATGACGAATCAACCCTGATGCATTTCCGGCTATGCCCCAAGTTAAGTATCCTCTCTTTGAAGATGCATCTAGTTGTGTTTTTACATTTTGACCTAAGAGAAGGTTTGATTGATGCATACCCACTTTCTCCTTGGGATTTCAGCTATATTTGTGATGCATGTGGTAACCCTTAACACTAGACCATCATATTTGATTTCATTTGTGGAAAAACCAAACCCCAAGTGGAGAGAATAAGAGGAAAACAACAAATCTTCACTATAAACCAAATAAATTCACAAACTAATCATAATCGAGCCTTCCTGGGAGTGTGAACAACCTCCTGGTGAAATTTCATACCATCTAGACCTTCCCTGAGCTTCGGTGACCTTTTCGGCAATCTAAAGAGTCTGTTGAATCTCAGAGGCCATTTAGGCTCTCTGGTTTTGTCACCAAGGGTAGCCTAGGCGAACTCTTAGTTCGTCGAACCCCTTTCGGCGAGCCCAATAGGTCGCCGAACCAAACTAAGTTGTCTTCTCGTCTATCGAGACTCATTTGGACCAAACCTCGAAGTGCCAACCCATTTGGCACACTTTTGCATTTTTCGGTGCTCCGAAGGGTCGCCAAGCACCCCACCGAGCAGCTCCCCTAGTCCAAATTGAGTTAATCAAATGGGAGCGCGTGTATCTTGACTAACCACATGTGTTTGGCCTATTTCTGGGATAGTTAGACCTATCATGCAACATTTGACCCCTCAACTCGAAAATTTGGATTTCTAGACTTGGCCGAGCAATAGGAGGTTTTGGGGAAACAAGTCGGTGTGGTCCCCAAACTCCCCTATTAGCTTTATTCCATCATAATACATGTGTTTGGATGCAAATATTAGTTGTGGTGATGTATTTAACTTTCAAATTGTGATTAAAGGTATATTTGAGATGCTCTTGTATAGAATTCCTTGGGAACGCAATTTGGTTTAGGCACGTGGATGCCTCGTAGACATGTTATGGTGGATGATTTATGTTTTAAGGTTTCAATTATATGTTGATGAGGAGCTTGGTGCCGGTTTGCCCAATTTACATTACTTCTTTCATTTGTAGGATTATATTTGCCCTATTATTCTTATATACATATATATATATATATATATAGAGAGAGAGAGAGAGACAGAGAGAGAGAGAGACGGATAGATTAGTTGTTAGTATGCTTTAAATTGCTTAGTAGGATAGATTATGGGACTGTGCCCATATGTTTAATGATTTGAATGTACGTCTGTGAAACCATGTTTGATGCATTAATAAATGGATTTGAATTTGGATGCTGCATATGGACTTTCAGACTGTGGTAACCTAGTCTAATACCCCACATGATACCTTGGGTTTAGACTAACACATGGGATATATGAATTGATAGCCACTTTAGTCCTATGAGAGGACCCTATGATTGTACCCAAGTTAAGAGTGAACCCACATAGGGAGGCCTCTACAGTCATAAGGGATGATGATTACCTAAGGATTCGCACGTTGGTGTAAGCTTAGAAGATGTTAAACTATCCCAAGGATCCGCACGTTGGTGTAAGCTTGAGAGATAGTGAGACTATGTTATGTTTCTGTTGGATTGTGAATATGTATGATTCCCTAAGGGATCCGCACGTGGGTGTAAGTCTTGGCCGCGGGCCTGTGATAAAAAATAAGTGGGAGGATTGTGCCTCCTAGATTGAAAGCCCTTCAAACTATTCTATACACATAGAATAATCCTATCCCTTAGTCCGTTCATACGAGGGATGATTTTAGGTTGCTGGAACATCCTGGGGCGCATTCATATTGGTGGGACACCCTGGATAGAGATTGGGATCACGTGAGAACTTATGATATTTCACCTTCCATACAGCGTTTGCATTTCACTTGCATCTGCATATCTGTGTTGATATCAGTGTGAGAGCCTTGCGTATGAAACACTTGGCCTAATTTTCATATAAAAATCTATGCATGTAGTTGTAGGATTACTGACCACTGAATTATACTCTGTGAGAATGGGAGAGAACTTTAGATTGTCTTTACTTATAATTAATATTCACATTGTTCACCACTTACACATATACTTCTTATTACACATTGTACACCTTTGCATTTTTCTCATAATGTTGGACCATGGGTGAATACACTTCATTGAAGGTTTAGTCATTCTGGTTTTCAGCTTATGTGTGTTGTTTATATTTTAGGTTCAGGAGC
Organism: Pachysandra terminalis; assembly: GCA_031762675.1. NCBI lineage: Eukaryota > Viridiplantae > Streptophyta > Magnoliopsida > Buxales > Buxaceae > Pachysandra > Pachysandra terminalis. The sequence goes on along the minus strand of JAUPMG010125564.1, from coordinate 1,516 downwards.
TTAGATGTGAAGAGAGAGACTGGATTGGGTAGCGTACTCTAGTAGAATCATTGGTATAGTCCAGGAGTAGACTTCATTTTCCTAGTTTTGCTTCATTTTCGGTTTCTGTAGTATTAGTTACTTATATCTTACTAGAATTGTTAGTGACTTCCGCTTATGTTTTGACCATTATTATCCACACTCGTAGAAATATGGGGTGAAGGTTGCAAATAAATCAGAAAATCTCAGAAATTGGGTATTTCTGGTTTGGTTCGTGACACAATCCTTCTTGGTATGCCCATATTTTTCACAATAGAAGCAGGTTCGAAGTGATCGTTGCTGCAAGTACGAGGCAACAATAGGAGATCAAACTATTGCAGCTGATTTGGATACAATTGCTCTCAAAAAATCATCAGTTCTGATTCTCTTCTCTTCCCTCTATGGTTGGGTCTGGAATCTCCCTCTGTCACCACGAAAAACATCCTTCTTCGAAGCATTCAGATCATTGTCTCTCTCCACTCTACGAGCACAATCAAGGACTTGGGGATAAGTCTTCAACCCCAATGTAACCACCTTAGACCTGATGTTTGGCCTCAGTCATTCCTCAAACTTCGCAGCCTTATCCTCCTCTAGAGCCACCATGTGAGGTGCAAAATGACAGAGCATTGCGAATTGGCCTTCATATTGACCCACGGTGTGAGAACCTTGCTCAAGCTTTAGAAACTCTACAGCCTTAGATCTCTTGAAGCTACTAGGAAAATAAGTCTCGTAGAATTGACTCTTGAATTCCTCCCAATTATTCACTTCCCCTTGAGTTCTTTCGACCATTTCCCACCAATGATAGGCTTCCTTCTTCAACATAAACACGGCCAAGCGAACCCTCTGATCAGCCGGACATTCCAAAACTTGAAACATTTTCTCTAGTTCCTGTATCCACTCTTGAGCCCACATCGAATCACCCCTTCCATCAAAAGATGGAGGTGCCAGCTTCTTAAACTTTTCTAACCAGGACATCCCTCCTCCATTTCTAGGAACTACTTGGGATTGCCTCATCATTTGTTCCCTTTGAAGAGATGCGGCCAAATCTCCCAGCACCTGATAAATCCCAATCAATTGAGGATCGACATCCCCTCCAGACGAACCCTCACCTGCTGCTTGGTTTCTCCTACCTCTAGCCATCTACACACATGTAATAAGTCTCTAAGTATGTCACACAGCATTTCTATGTAAATACATATGTATACACATACACTCATACACAAGTAATAAGCATACCACGCAGATAAACACATCTCATACAATATCTATTATAGGTAGCACATGTTGTAATAACCTGAACTTTTGTAGGGATTAATTCATAATTAATAAAAATATAGGGGTAATTTAAAATTTTAGTAAGTGGTTACTTGTTTGACTTAGGCTGTTTGTGATTGGTGGGTTGCACAATAGGAAACTAAAGCGCTTCACACACAATCATAACTCTTTAAGTTATAATGTGTGACTAAGATATTTTAGGGACATTTAAATCATAATTTAA
>JAUPMG010125553.1:0-11636 GCA_031762675.1 Pachysandra terminalis | reverse complement strand
TTGGGATTTGTAAAAATGGACTGAAACTACATATATTAGTTTTATTGTCTACTTATAGCATTTGGTTTGTAAACGCTGAGTGGATGAAGTAAATTAGGTTTTGATCTTAATTTGTATTTCTGCAAGTTCTGTAATAATAATAGAACGATTAAATTAACGTGTGGATCCCACCCTCCTATTAAATGAAATGATTAAATTAGTATTGTTGAGGGTGAAGGTCACGGCGTTGTACTTCAGGTCACACACGTGCTGACACCTGGGCGTCTGGGAGTTTGGGGCGTGGCAATCACTAGCATAACGCTTTCGCCTCAAACCTAATGGAGAACTGATAGTCTCTTGGTGTGGAACTTGTTGTAGAAGTGCATTTTAGTGGACCGAGTCTAGGTCTGTGGGCAAGAGAGAGGTGACAATGGGTTGATTGTATGATGACTGATATCAAATGGTATGGTGGATGAGATGGCATGGTTCTTCTCTTGGTTTACAAGGACACATGTGGGGGGTAGTTCTTGCATGATGTGAATCTCAAGAGCAGCTAAAGTTGGTGGTGGGGTCGATGTTAGAGTGGGAATGTCACTTGGCATTGCACTTTGCATGCATGAAATCAGTGGGTTTGTGAAAGTGGTAATCTGCTTATGGGAAACACGTGGCGATTCAAAAGTTGCATGCATTGATTGACAAAATGGTGTTGAAAACCAAGCATTCTCGTAATTAAGTCCAGCAGATGACATCACATTGGTGTGGGGATACTTGACTGAACTAGAGCTCATCCCACTCAGCTGACGTGTCAGAATGGATCAGACAAGCCTGCTGTTGGAAATTATATTTTGGAGACCATATTGACTGACCAAATCTTTGATTATGCTTAAAAAGTCCCTTGTTGCATGTGTTACCGATGACGTTAGTGGAAGCTGACCATCTCTATTTGTCAGAGGAATAGAAGTTGTTGTTGCAAGCTGCACAGTCCATGCATTGGTGAGGATTGTAGATGGCGTCAGTGTACTTTCTTGCTGGCCAAATCCACCAGAAACGACGCTCGTCAGCGTCACAGACGCTCATGTAGTTGTAGTTTGCAAATGAAATAATCACAATGGCAGTGTAATAATTGTTGTTCCCACCAGATTCGAAAAGGTTGCCTTTTCTTGGCCTTGCCTTTCATGTGTTCTCCATACAACTGATTCATCTGCTCTCCTTGGAGATTTAAAAGAAATGGGACTTCTTAGATACAAAGCGAACAACCAAGTTGTTGGTGGCCAAGCCTACCACAACTGAAGCAAAAGGCCGATAGTAGCTCATACACAAAATCAAGCTATGGTAGGGGATGTAAACCAAACAATAACATACCTGGTTTGAGAGGTTCTTTCATGTCTACTCGGACTTTTATAGAAATGGTTGACTGTGTTTCTAATGAAAGGACATTGGTTTCCATATCTAAAACCTTTCCAATATTTTTTCCTATTGATCTTATAAGGTCAAGGTCCTAAAGTATAACAAAAGGAAAATTGTGGATTTGAACCCAAAAGGTTGCATGATTAAATGATACTTGACTTGGTTCCTGGTTTGTGCATCTTTGGAGCAAGAGGATGCGAGAGAGAAATGACCAAGGTTCTCCATGCAGAACTCCTTTCATATCAGTTTGGTTTTCAAAGTGGAACAAATACCTATTCGATGGAATATCTGTGATACTTGCAATTCAGATAGCCTTCCATGCTTTTGAAACCTTTGCTTTGAGTGTCACCGGGTAAATCTTTCCATTCAGTAGCTTTCCTATTAGAGTAAAATTCCAGTGTCCTTGAGCTTTTTGCAAGGCTTCAGGTGGTACCGTGATTCTCGGCATGCAGAATTGCTCCTGGAAAGCCCTCGTCAAGTGGGTGAGAGCCTAAGTGGTATTTATTCATGTTAAGGAATTGATGTTGTATGTAGTAGTTTGAAAGGAGAGGATGGATCAGGTATAGGAGTATGGAAGTTGTACAGGCAAATGGTTGTGCAAAAGGAAGGCAGTGATGTTAAATAGATGTGGTTACAAGAAGAAAGATTTGCAGACAAAGGCTAGGGAAGAATGGGAAAGGGTAGGACTGATGGTGTGTTGGGGTTGCAAGAAGATGAAGTTGCAGAGAGAATGGGAAGAAGTAGGAGTGTTGATGGAAATTTGAAAATACATATTTAAAGGGAAGGAAAATGAGTGGAATGAGCATATGGGGTAGACATGCATGCAGTACCTTGTATTGCAAGCTAATGGCGTTGGAGTAATCGTCCGACTGTGCGGTACCTGCATGTTGCAGTGGAAGCCCAACCTCTTCCTTGCATGAGACGCTATCTGCATGCACAAATACTCTCTTTCTCTCGCTCCACCATTAGCATCTCTTACTATTATGATGTTTCTGGATTTCCACTGCCCTAACAGCTCTCACTTTCTTTCTTTCTATCATTAGCTCCTTCTCGCAATCACCCACTTATGCTCTCTCACCGTTCCCTTCCCTCTCTCTCTCTCTCTCTCTCTCTCTCTCTCTCTCTCTCTCCACAATATGCTCTAACTAAAACCCTAAACCCTCGCTAAAACTCTAAACCTTATGTTTCTATTGAATCTCTCTCTCTCCAAAACCCTAAATCCCCTATAAGTAAAAACCTCTCTACTCTTCGATTTTTCTTCTCAAGCCAAGCCTCAAAGAGCTCGACACATCTAACAACTCACAAGTACATCATCTATTCTTGAACTTTTTATTCTTTTAAAGTTTATTTGTCGTGGATTGTTTGGTTTATTTGTAATCGATTTGTCTCTATCTATAATTGTTCTTAAGGTGCTAGTTCTGGTTGGCTTATAATACCTATTTTAACTTTAACGCACTCCAAATAGTGAGGATTTAAGCCTAACTCTATAAATACAGGCTTTCTGCAACCTTAACCCCCAACTTGGTTCAAGCATAATAGAGCAAATTTATGGGAATATAGTAATACTATGAGTGGTGGAGTATCCTATCCATTCAAGGAGTGATTCAAGGAGAAATTTGTGATGATGAAGATTTAATTAAAAAGGTTTAGTAGAGTGATTCAAGGAGAAGATTGAGATTATGAAGATTTGATTGAAGAGATTTAGAATATGGTTTGAATTTATTTCTTAATTAGATATTAGGATGAGTTAATTTCTATATTTGTTGTTGTGTCTTTTTTTTTTCCTATTTAAATCCCTAGGATCTCTTTGTAATCACCTTGAGTTATCAATGAAATCAGTTTCTCTTCAATCCCCAAATATACAATTATCCGTCGTACTTAACTTTCTTGGATTCATGTTAATAAATCATTGATATTACTAACCATGCTCTCTTTTCTTTATTTTTAATTTTTTATGTGATGGAAACTTAACATATCTTGCACCACACAGCTTTTTTTTATATAAAAGAATGACAAGTTTAAAGAAAATCAGATAAATAACTATGAAATATTGGGGAAGATAACAACTTCATTACACAAAACTCACTCGAAATATTCAAAGAAGGCAAGATAACTAAACAAAAAACCGATAACATATTCACAGGTAAATAACTGTGATTTTTTATTTTTTATTTTCAATATGCTAAGATGGCAAAAGCCTGCTAATATGCCCAATATCCCTTGCAAAATGATGAGAAGCTATTCTTCCAGGAACAAAAGGATCAAAACCATCCACACCCCACGCGTGATTTACAGATTGTATTTTTTGGTTCGGTTTAAGGTTAATCAAATAAAATCGGTTTGGTTTTCGGTTTTAAATGTCAGTTTTATGTTGGTTTGATTTGGTTGATTATACATTGGTTTGGATTTGAACACTAAACCGAATCAAACTAAACCGATCGAATTATACCCCCATATTAATTTAAGATTCCTGTATTTAGCAACTTATTGTCTGGATAGAGAGCATTGCTCGTTATCTATTCTAATTAATTTTTCCGTAAAACATGTTATATTTCATTATTTTGGACCGGTGACGGTCGGAATGTGTGGATCTAAAGGACCACGGTGCGTCTCGCGCAAAGTAACCGTCGATTGTTTTTTCTTTTGGTACAGAGCTGCACACCGAGCTTCGAATTGTTCACAAAGGAGCACTCGACGTTTCATTTTTCTGCATCTCGTACGTTTAATCCTCTGCGGAAACATGGCGAGTTTGAGAAGAGCTCTGTTGGATCTCCGCCAAATCGTTAATTCTAAGGCCATGTCGAATCAGAGCTCCACCTTCACCACTCTGGTTCGATCAGAAACGTCGGACAGGTGAAAATCTCTCTACTTGATCTTCTAATATGCTTGATTGATCGAATTTTGTTATGTACCCTAATTGTTCTTTTATTTTTCTAGGTTAAGGGATGTGTTTAATCTCCTTCGAATCGTAAATTCCTTGCCCATGACGAATCAGAGTTCCATCGTAACCGTTCCGGTTCGTTCAGAAGCATTTTACAGGTGCAAATGTGTTTATTTGCTGTTTTAATGCTTTATTGATCTTATTAATATGGACATCTCTCTCTCTCTCTCTCTCTCTCTCTCTCTCTCTCTCTCTCCATATTCATAGATCACATCTGAGTTCGCTTTCTCGTTTTTGTTCTGATGCTCAATCATACGATATCAATCTATCCAATGAAGAAAGGAAAAGGCGCATCTTTAACAGGTTCTTGTTTATCATTCCAATGGTTTGTCACAAGTCTTATCTATTTTCTCTTCTAATTCGTGCTCTCTCTTTTTCTCTCGTGTTTAGATTGCTGTATAGAAGCAAACAACGTGGGTATCTTGAATTGGATTTGGTTTTAGGAAATTGGGTGGAGGATCATATAACTTCCATGGACGAAAACGGAATTAGAGCGCTTGTTGATGTTCTCGATCTGGTAATTGTGATCTTTTGATGTTTTTATATGTTTATTTGCTTTGCCTAATTGATGCGTATGTATCTTGGTCTTTGTGCTTTTTCTTACCTCTACCAATTTTGGATAATTATCACACGACTCAATTGATGAGAGAGCCGAAATCTCTCTAGTTTTTAGGGATACACTTCTTCATTACTTTCATTAACAAACTGAAGGAAATATATATAGGACTCTTGTACCCAATTGGAACTACTTATGACGTGGTGTACAACTCTAACCCTCGTCCCACACAACTCCTACCTTCTCTCTTACATTCTAGTTGAATGATAATTGAAAACAGATAACTAATTAATTACACTTACACATGGACTCCTAAAGCACAGATTTAGCATCTAGACTCTTAATGGGACATAAACACATCCTTGCATGTGACGTGACACCTCCTTTGCCATGTGACTGCTATAGACTTGAGAGGGTGATTATCCTAAAAAGGATAATGAGGATAATCTGCACGTATCATTCCTTCCCTGTTGAAACAACCTTGCCCACAAAGTTAATATCTGGAAATTTCAGGATGAGTTGTTGATAATCCTTCCAAGTAGATCTTCTGTTATAGCTCCGGCCCACTGAACTAAGACTTCAGTGAGCCTTTCTCCTACGTCGAACTAGTCTTCTATCCAGAATTGAAACCGGTTTAGCTTGCATAATCCCTTTTGAGTTCACTTGAGGTATAGTAATTTTTTTTTTTTTTTTTTTTTTTTTATAACTTTTTATTTTCAAGCTTTGGTTAAGATGAAACATATAAAGAAAAGAAAATCAAGTTCCGACGACTTTCAACGAATTTCTGGTGAGTTCTCATATATTCCGGCAAGGTTGATTAGCCGCCAAGGAAAGACAAAATATGTTGTAAGTTAGGTTGGAGTGTTGGAAAGTGCTCTCCACCTTTTGTTTTTTTGTTTTTGATAACCGGGGTGTCCGGGCCAGCTTGCGTGCGCACCAAGACTAATCCCTGGGGCCCTGAAGTCAAGTGCTCTCCACCTTTCTTTTCTTTTCTTTCAAAATATCTACCTCTTTGGGAAACGAAACCTTTTTTCTTTTTTTTCGGAAAATAACTTCCACCAAAAAATAGAGGAAGTTTTTTTCCTCCAATTTTCTGGATATCAGTAAAATATTTTCCAGAGTTCGAAATTTTCTGTTGAAACAAACACGTGGAAAACTTTAAAATTCTGAAAAATATTTTTTTCCCCAATTTCCGGTGAAACAAACAAAGCCAAAAGGATATAATATATATATATATATTGTTTTCAAATCTCTATTCCCAACTCTTCCCTTCTTCAACCAAACAGGAAAAGGTGCTTTCTCCCGCATTCTCTTTTCTTCTCTCAAAATCCGAGGATCCAAACACAGCCTAAATGGAGAAAAAATTGAAGTCCCCTCTAACCTTTAAACAATATACAATACAATTCTAACCATGCAAAATAACTTCAAATTTTTTCTCCAGTCCAATAACATAACCACCCTAAAAACTCAATATAAATAAGCTCTGACCAAATTCCTGAACATTTCATATTTTCCTGCAGCAACCATAGCTTCCTGACATTAAATTAAGCCTTTGATCATGTTCTCTTAAACCCATCCAGATGTCAGAAACTAAATACATCAAACATTCAAATTAACATTCCATAACGCATCTCTACCCAGTTCTACAGCCAAAATCCAAACTTCAACACACTATGAAGTTCCAAACCCCAACCCTCGTAGATATGTAACCATAAAAAAAAAAAAAAAAAAGGACTATCTGATATAACAGAGAAACAAAAACCTAACAAAAATTTCAAACTTACAGAGCAATACCATACCTGTTTGCCAGGGAAAGAAATCACTTCACCAAAACGATCAATTTGGCCAATCTGGAAGATCAAATCGAGAGCCTGATTCCTGTCTCCGTCAGAAACCACGATTCAATCAAACGACTCCTCGATCATAATCGGGATGAAAACGAGCAAGCAAATGGAGATTCTAAAATTCAGTAGAACAAAACCCTAACCCTAGATGATGATGAGTTCGTCTCACAGTCGGAGTAATTGAATGAAGCAGACGGTAGAAAGAGAAAGAGAAAGAGACAGACTCAGATAGATAGAGAGAGTATCAATTCAATTGTCCTGAACTTGGCTGGCATTGAGGTAGCCTGTCCGAAATCAATCATACTAGTTGCTAGGTCCAAACGGGACCCGTCCTATATCCGGGTTAGTATGACAACCCCACTAGGTGTGGCAACGGGGCGGGCTGTAGGCTCGGTGCGGGTCATGATCCATATATGTATTTGTATAGACCCGGTCTGATCTTCGGGCCTAACAATATTTGCCCAAACCCGCCCATAGTATCATTTGTCCAGCCCGAGCCACCCCATGTTTGCCCAAATGGGACAAAAGTACTAACTACTTTGTTGCGATTAGGATTCAAACCGAAGTCTCCACGGGTAGAATGTGGAACTCTCACCACTAAACAACGGTCACAGGATGATGATCGTGAGTTTAAGTACAAGGTTCAACGGTTCAAAAGTAACTTTCCAGAGTTAAAAAAGTAGCTATTAAACGTAGATTTTCTTATTAACTTTTTAGCTTCTATAATTAAAAAACCGTTTGGTAAAACATTGTCAAGATCTACTTATCTTTTATAAGAGTAGAAAAGTTATTTGGTAACTCAAAACAGTAGAACGATCGGGGCTACTGGAGGCTTACCCGGTCGTTAACTTTAGGGTCATAGGGATTAGTCGTGGTGCGTGCAAGCTAGTCTAGACACCCTAGTTAAAAAAAACAAAAAACAAAAACAAAAAAACTCAAAACATTAGAAAATAACTTTTTGTTCTCTTTAAAGAAGACAAGTTTAAATATTATTATGGTTAATGAAACAAATTGTAATTATAAAATAAATAGTCTCAACGAACAAAATTAATTGTTGAGAACAGATAAATATCGTTCACCATACACATTTATAGCACAAACATCACCAATCACTCAATCCATATGCAACAGCCATTTCAGGAGCAATTAAGTCTCTAACACTCTACATTTCATGCCTTGATAATGGACCTGCAACTACCTCCGTGAGGTTCGTTTGCTCCTCTTCAGTCTCTAAGTTCTCTCTCTCATATTCAGCAAAGAGACTATCTTGTTGTGCTTCCATTCTGATGAATTTATGTATGGCACAAACAACAACTATACATGCATGTGATTTTAGAGATTATGGAGGCATTAACTTTAAAGTCGGAAAACGTGTTTTCAATACTCTAAAACAACGCTCAATAACATTACGTAGTGATAAATGAATATGATTGAATAATGCTCTTGCTCTTTTAGGTTGTCGACCTCTTCCTCGATAATCCTGAAGGTGATAGCGGTCCCCACAATAAGGAGAAAGATAACCACAAATATTGGTATAACCAGAATCAACTGCATAGTACTTACCTGATAAATAAACATATTAGTAACATGCTTAATCTATATAATTTATACTACCCATATTACATTTAAGTTTGAATATAAATTATTTTTTTATAAAACGGGGTCGGTTGTATCGGGTCCCATTCAGGTATACCTGCATAGATCCGATTCTTAATGGGTCCATTTTTTATAGGACCAAAACCAGACCCGATAATGATCCGGGGCTATAAACTGGAACTGAATCCTTCTAAGCAGGTTCAATTTGATCGGATTTGTTAGGTGTCGGGTATCGGGTACCCATTGACACCCCTAGTGCCAAGAGAATTTTCATAGAAAAAATTAACGGACACGGATCTTTTGTGATGTAACCTCTGTGGGGGTGGCTTGTGGTGTGAACCATTTTTGAGGGCAAAATTGTAATTTTCCCCTCATAAAATACATCAGGTGAGGGCGAAATTACAGGGGGTTACACCACAGGCCACCCCCGCAGGGGGGTCTCAGCTCAAGTTTGGTTTTGGTTTTGTACAAGTAACAAGGTAGTCAAGTAAATAGTCGGGTATGGATAAGTTTCAGCTCAAACTGGTATTTTAAAATGGTAAAAACGAGGTACACAATGCATTGGAAAATTTATTAAATAGGTTTTGTCCAGACCCAAATTTGCAAGTTTTGACATATAAGAAGACGAGGCCAAAGACCGCCTTGTTTAGAAAGCCAGGGTGGGTTTGATTAATCTCCTTGAGCTCACCTTCTATACCAGCCAATATACCTTTCTTTATTCGAGTATATGTTGGCAGTTTCTCAAGAGCAACCCATTTGAGAGCTTCTACATCATCTTCATTACGAGAAGATGTTGAAAGAACTTCAGAAGCTCTATTCCTCCATTTGGAATTACTGTTTCTACCTATACTAAGCACTCTAAAATGACTACCACCTTCCATTGTCACTGGCCAAAGGAAACCAAAATTTCTCCAATTCAAGAGATGAAACAAATCAATTTCAGAGATGGGTATGTAGTGTTTCTCTTCTTCTTATGTTCTATAGAGAGAGAGGGAGGCTAATAGAATCTGCAAGTCTGAAATGAGAAGCTTATGAGGAGGTTCTGGTATCTGCTACACAATACAATGACCAACTATTATGATAATAAAATCATATTAAACTGATTTCGCATACAATTTTCAGACTTGATACTACTGCGATATTAATAGGATTGATCTTCCAATTCCAGATGAATTTGAAGTCACTGCTCCAATCAATCTGTTGAAACATTTCTCATCTTTTTAGGAAGTTAAATTTTTTGATTGCAGATGCAAAGATGAACCCAAAGAGCACAGTGAACCCAACTATCACAATTACGATGACTTTGTTCTTTATCCCATTGGTGGTTCTGTTGTTGGGTGTTGCGGAGATGCTTCTGCTCCATGGACGTCAAAAAGAGAATGATGCCATTATAGTTGCAATCGAAGCTGCATCTCAATAAAAACGATGTCAAATTTGTACTATTTTTCAGATAATGGGTACCTTTGGTTTGTAACAAAAAAAAGAGGGAGCGGAGGGAGGTTCTACCTTTTTGTTGATAATGTTGTGTCACCGGAGGAGTTGGTGTTTATGAATTCTCGTTTTCAAAATCTCTAGTTTGTTAGAGTTTCAGCTCGTTGAAAGAGAGGAGGAGTTTTTGTTGTGTTGATCGACATAAGCAAAAATAGAGTGGAGAAGATATCAGGTGGTCAGAGAAGATATTGATAAGTAGCTTTTTAACTTTTGAAACGGAGTTTTTTAAACTTTTAAACAGAAGTTGAAATTTAACTTTTTAACTTTTGAAAAATTACTATTAAATTTCATTACCAAACTAACTTTCGTAATTATTTTAATTTTTCTTCTTTACATAGTAGAAAAGTAGCTTTGAAAAGCTATACCAAACGAGCCCTTCGGGCCGGGCTAATCTAATATAACCCCGAGCCTGTCTGAAGAAACTAATCGGGCATTAAATTTCATCCTGGCCCGGTGCTAAGGGCTACTAACTGTTGCCCAAACCCACCTAAACATAAGATCAGGCTGATCGGGCCGGACGGGTCACCCGACCCATTGCCACCCCTAAATCCAATACCCTTCCAAACCGGTGGCAACTGCATGGAACAATGTCAGTAGAGCTATCAACACAAGACAATACAACCACACCAAATTAATAAACGTCCAAGACAGACACTACAAAAGTGATAACACAACCAAACCAAATTAGTTCAGTTTGTCATTTTCTAAACCAAAACCGAACCAAGATGAACGAAAGAAAAAGAAGAAGACAAACCAAATCGACTTTTTTTTATTCGGTTCTTTTGATTTTCGATTTAAACCGAACCAATTGACACCCCTAACTATCCTAACAATAAAGTCTCGATGAAATCGCTCCCGATACCCGAGTACGACTCTTGATCCCACCTTCACCTTAGCTCAGGATTCCCATTGGGGTAGGGTATTTTGTCGGCTGGGCCCTAGTATGTGGAGATGGTCCACAAAGCAAGTGCCCAGATAAAAAAAAAAAAAGGAGATTTCTACTATGTTGAACTCGGCATAATACAAACCAGTTGTGAACGGTTGAGATTTTATAGAAGAATCAATCGTTGGTTGTAAATAAAGTTTTCCAATTATGCAGACAAGTAAATGTTGGCACTGTAGACTCACTAAAGAAAAAAAAAAAAGAAAGAAAAAAAATTGCCTTTTGGGTCATAATGTATTGAACCGGGCCGGTCTAACTATCATAAAAAAAAAAAACAAAAAAAGATTTCGCATGTGCGAGATATCCATTGACACCAGTTTAATTTCAATAGACCTTAATGCCCTTCACTAAATTTTAGAGTACTCAAGTGATATAGGGTAATTTTATAATTGTAAGGGGTATAGTTGAGAAAACACTAAACAAGAATAGAAACTATAGCTGTTTTGATATATAATGCCGACGTAGGGTTCGATTGTGGTTTTGGCGAGGGAGTATTTCCCGGAAAATGTTTTCTTCGCCGTGAAAATCAGATTCTTTGACGGAGAACGGACGTGGATCGGAAAGATCAACTGTATCGCCGGAAAAATCTGGAAATATGTTTCTGAAACAGCATCACATGTATCAATCAAGAAAATATCGTGTTGAAGCAGCCCAAGCCTTCGCAAAATACGCATAAAAAAGCCACAAAAAAAAAAAAAAGAGCTAGGGTTTGTAGCTCTGTATCTTGGTTTTTCTTTAGAGATTGAATTCGGAAATGGAAGGCTCAGATCGAGTAGACGTTCGGTCATTTGGGATAAATTTCAGCGCCGATGGAATAGCGAGGTTGCGAGAGAGAGTGACGGAGAAGCTGAAGGAGTTCATGGGGGATTACACCGACGA
>JAUPMG010125542.1:0-11636 GCA_031762675.1 Pachysandra terminalis | reverse complement strand
AATAGATGGCTTCCTTGAGAAGCTATCGCATTAATGGGTGATAAGAACGGTCAGATATCCTGCCGTTTCAAATCTTGGTTTTCACCAAAACGGTCTAATCATCGTACAGCCGCTGACAGTTGGTACGTGACAGGGACGGCTGTACAACCGTTACAGCTTTATGGAATGATTCACTGTGTGCGGCTATATCCAAAACGCGTACACGCGCTCGTAATCAAGCGCCGCGTGTAAAGTGGGGTTAAATTAGCCCGCCTGATTAGCAATGTCTTTAAGGGTTCGATTGTCTCGAAGAATTGAAATTGATGTTAGAAATTGTAACTGTAAATCTTATTCATTGAGAATTGAAATTGAGTAGAATTGAGATTTTTATGATTGAATGTCAAAAAATAATTGGAATTTGGATTTTTTCCATATGAGGATTTGGGATGATGAGAATGGTATAAAAATGATTTTTCATATTTTTAATTTATATTTATATTATATATATTTTTTATTCTTGCGTTAAAGATAGAAGTGGTAAATCCGATCCGACCGACCCATTGTCACATCCATTTGAAATCTATAAAGTAGAGAGTTGCAATTAACAACCTTCCCTATGAATTTGACACTTCAAAAATAGTCTACAAATAAATTCTGTGAAATTCATGTAAAATTCAAATTTCAAATCCTTAATGCACTCCCAAACAAAAAAAATTGGAATTAGAAGCCCCAATTCCAATTCCAACCCCAATTCCACGAGCCAATCGGATCCTAAGTCCCTATGAATTTAACACTTCAAAAATAGTCTACAAATAAATTCTGTGAAATTCATGTAAAATTCAAATTTCAAATCCTTAATGCACTCCCAAACAAAAAAAATTGGAATTAGAAGCCCCAATTCTAATTCCAACCCCAATTCCACGAGCCAATCGGATCCTAAGACATGTCGCATAGGCTTCACTTTAATAAGTGAAGTCCAATTAATGAAAGCGATTGATTAAATTACAAATTTGTGCTTTGATTTGTTGGAAATGTCTAAGCATTTTCTATAGTTTCTTTCTAAACTTTTAACCCCCAAAAGAAAAAAATGTCTAAATAGTTTCTATAATTTCTTTCTAAACTAAAAAGAAAAAAGGAAAATCTGAGATACCGTTATAACAGTTATCATAACTGTTTTTGTTTTTTTTTTTTGATGAAAACTCTATGCAACTTGAGTCTCATACAATATATGCATAAGTAGGAAGTAAGTAGGTTACAATGTTAAGCATAGGGTTATCAACTGCTCGGTTCGGGCTCAGCTGGTATGAGCCGTGCTTGAGCTCTAGTTTTTAGGCTCGCTAGTTGAGTTTGATCTTGAAAAAACTATATTATTTTAATGAGCTTGAGCTGAGTTTGTGTAGGCTCGACTTGATTTGTATACAAGATTATACATCCATATCCTTATATTTTATCTATATCATTAAAGTCTTGCGATAACACTATTTAGTTAAATTTTTCATGCTACTACATAGGAGTTTGCTTCAAGTCATAAAGAAATTTTTTTTCTTGGCATGGAGAACAGACCCTTCAGGTAACTTCATATGCACCTCTTCGATTAAAATCACCATTTAGAAAATCGTTTTTATATCCATTAGATGGACAACTAGTTGGTGAATTAAAGCAAGAGAAATTAAAATTCTAATAAATTAAATATGTGCTATAAGTGCATGTGTCAAAAAAATCGCGAGAAGTCATAACAAAGAAGAATAGAACCAACAGAATTAGCAGAAAATTATTTACAACCAGGGGCAGAGCCGGGAGGGGCAGGGGTGGCCATGGGCCCCCAAAGTTTAATTTTTTATTTATTTTTATTTTTTTTACATGCCTATATTATGTCACTCCACCTACTTTGAGTGGAGTGACGTTACATGTTGCCCCCCAAAACTTCACGGTTTTTAAGTTTTTTGAAAATTACTCTATTGTTTATATATATTTTTAAACTTATAATTTTGTACCCATATATATATATATATATATTAACCTTTTAAAATTATAATCTTATACATGTTTTCTTAAAATTAGCCTTGCACCTATTTAAAGGCTGTCAACGAGCCGAACTAGTTCGGCTCGTATGAGCCAAACTTAAGCTCTATAATTAGGCTCACGAGCCAAGCTGCCCCCCCCCAAACAAACAAGCTCATTAACTAAATGAGTTTGAGCTGAATTTGGGTAGGCTTGACTCGATTAAAGCTCAGCTCGGTTATATATCTATATTATTATATTATATATTAATATTAAACAAATATGTTAATATATTCTGAAAAAAAAATATTATGCTATACATAATAATAATCATCAACTTTAATATTAATGTATTTGAACTAAGCTAAGGTTTTTTGCAAGCTGAACTTTTAGCGAATCGATCTTGAGCCTAAAATATTTTAATGAGCCTGCGCCAAGCCTGATTCCAAATTTTTTCAACGAGCATGAGCCAAGCCTAAGACTTGCTCAAAGTTTACGAGCCCCAACCGTGTTGAACAAAGCTCAGCTTGACTTGACTCATTTACAACCCTATTGATTTATTAACATATGTCAAGGTTTTAAATTTCTTTGAAATTGTTAATTTTCGTTTAGGTAGGCAAAACCAAAATCCTAAAATTTTTCTCTAAAAGATTTTAGATATTTTTTACAAAAAAGTTTGAAATTTGTCGAAATAATTAATTTTGATTAAAACAATAATTTAAAAAATAAATTATTTTGTTGAAATCATCAAAATTTAATAATGAAGTTTCTTTAGTTTCAATGGAATTTTGCTATTTATTTTTTATAAAGAAAGAAAGAATTGAAAAGATTTCTATCAAAATTTCATTTTGGTCTTCTATACCAAAATCATCGAGCAATAATTAGTTAAGCACATTAGAGGTTTTTTTTAATTTTTAATTTTTTTTATCGTTTATAATTTAATTTGCCCCCTCCCCCCCACCCCAAAAGAAAAATTTTCTGGCTCCACCCCTGCATACAACTTGATCATTCCAATACAAGATACCTATGTCCAATGAAAAATCCCATTCCTGGATAAGATAAATTTATCTGACTCATACACCAGTTTGAGTTCCATAGTACCCTTAATTTCCAATAACTTTGGTGTGGAAGTTATTTTCCTTGTCTTCCTTTTCGTCACTGGCCTCTTTGTAAGTTCAAAAGACTATGATCCTTGCATGAATGTTCACACCAATATTGAGCCACCATCCATTTTCAAGTTCCATAGAATTGGCTTCAGATGCAGTTATAATACGTTCTTCATCGATCATATTCACTTGACTTTCATGGACTTCTTTCAAAGATGACAGCGTAATGACTGGATTTGTCACAAAAGTGACAATTTTCTTTCCTTATTCAGATATCTAGCCTCTTGAAAAGCTTATTTACGTTAGGCGTATGTTTGATATTCTTGGATTTATTATCCTCAATCAGATTTGTCTTCAAATGATTCTCATACACATCATCCTTCTTATCTCGATTATGAGAATCTTCCTTAATTTGAAGGTGATGTTGTAGAGATTCCAAGGTATGACTTTCCTTTTCATGTTTAAGCTTCTTCTTGAAACCATTCCAAGCATAGGGGAGTTTAACAATAATAATCCCCTATTTGAAAAATCCTTTACTTGAAAATCCTTTACAAGCTCTATCCTAACAATTTTAAGATCACTAACAATAAGTTGAAGTTCATGTACTTGTGTTAGAACAGACTTATCATTGGTCATCTTAAAATCAATATAACGACTAATTAAAAATTTCTGGTTACTTGCCTCTTCAATGCGGTACTTGTTGTCTAAGACCGTCCATAGAGACGTTGCAGAATGAATTGCAAGATGTGCAATGTAGAGTTGGAGAGATCATTCAAGATGTGTCATTTACAAATGACGTTGTCCTCCTTTCTTTTCCGTCTCTTCTCTATCAACTCGGGTGTATTGTCATCAGACAGTTCTGTGATAGCTTTCAGATCATCATTAAGGATGTAGGCAAGCTTGAGAGTTGTAAGGAAGAAAATCACATTTTCTTGCCATTGGGTAAAGTTGTGAGCATCGAACCGATCAAGAATCACTAAGTTTTGATTCATGACTTGAAGCGATTGAACCGTTGAACCCTCCATTTGGCAAAAACTTCTCAAAAATTGTTGGAAAAATAATGAATGACCAGAAGTATGAAGGGTTAAAACAATCCACACCGTTGATCAATAAGCTTTAAGGCACGATTGACTCACTTTCTTTAAAACAAGTTTCTCTCTCTTCGATCAAGATCGCGAATGCACTAGGGGTTAGTGAGAAAATGCCTTCATGATACAAAGAAGCCTCTGATCAAGATTCATTACGATGTTCTCGAATCTAGCCCCGTTCGATCACTACAGGACACTCTGTGTATAGAATTGATGATGCCGATCACTTGATTGAAAGCCTTAGTGTAATCTCTTGATCATATCCGGATCTCTCTTACCATCAGATTTGAACTTGATCAAATTGGATGATTCAAGATGCTTTAAATGGTCTAGATCTGCAGTTTATTTATAGATTTACATATACTGTTCACCAACAAGTATGATCTTGATCCAACGGTTTGGATTACATCCGAAACGGCATGTAGCCCTTCACCTATCATCGATCAGGTGCAAAATGATCCTATGGTCAGGATCTGACCATGTAAAGACACGTGATCACCTATTTGATGAATGATTCAAGTGTGACGTTGGAGGATGATGGCTCTTTAGTCGAGAGACTAGCTAAGAAGATGTTTTAGACCTAAGGTTTATTCACTTTATTTACATGTGATGAAGAACGGTTTATAAGGGGTATATTAGTCAATGACTCAATGTCGTTAGTTAAATGACCCCTTGAGGTTTCTGACAAAGGGTATCAATGTAATTTCATAAAAACATTAGGGGATCTAACTGCAATGGTTAAAAACCTCATGAGTCAAAGTGTAATTTTATTTTTTAACGAATTTTATCATGTCCTGATAACTTGTATCGCACGTTCATTGATATGAGATGCTGCACCCTCTTCGGGTTTCGTTTTGATTACTAAGTAGTTCATGGAAACTAAAATTCTTTGATGTAATTGCACTCTATTAGGAATTGGTGTTCTTTTTCCTTATTTGAATATTATTACATGACTTTATCATGTCGCATACGTGAATTCAAGAACGATCAGTGAGAAGAAGCTATGTTTCCACCAATCTTGCCTTCGTCTCTTCTATCTCCTTCACCAGATTCGCAGAGTCTTTCACCAGATTCTCATATGTCTAAATATTATATCCTTGCTCCAGTTCTGGCCGGTCTTGTGGGATTTATTGTTTTTTTCTACGTCCTTGTAATCCTTATAAGGAATCCTGTCGATAACAACATAGAAGAAAGAATACGAGGTCGAGGTCGAGGTCGAGGTAGAGGTCGAGGTTCTGAGTTACCTTTGCATGTCCCCAGTAACAACAGAGAAGAAAGAATACGAGGTCGAGGTCGAAGTTCTGAGTTACCTTTGTATATCGGCCGTAGCAGAATAATACAAGGTCGAGGTCGAGGTTCTCAGTTACCTTCGCAGGTCAGCTGGGACAACATAATACGAGATCTAGGTCGAGGTCGAGGTTCTGAGTTACCTTTGCATGTCCCCGCTAACAACATAGAAGAAAGAATAGGAGGTCGAGGTCGAGGTTCTGATTTACCTTTGCATGTCCTCACCATTCAAGTTGAGGGTTCCCATCCAGAAAAGTTCATGCAACTTGAAGACGATATGGCTTTGGATTGCGTGATTTGTTTGGACGCTATCGAAGAAGGAGAGATTTGTGAGGTACTCCCCAGGTGCAACCATCGGTTTCACAAGCATTGTATCGATCAATGGTTGTTGAAATCCAAAACGTGTCCGATTTGTCGGATTCCCATTGTGTTACAGTAGAAATTGGACTATAATTTTCTTTTCTTTTTTTATCATCTTCTGAAATTTTATTTATGTGTTTAGAGTAATGTTAATTTGTTGTTTTCCTTTACTTTTTTTTTTTTTGGAAGTTTGTCTTTAATTAATCACTCACAAAAAAAAAAAAAAAAAGGGAAAAAAATTTAGAAACCATGGTTTCTGAAGCGGACGCGGATCCTCTGTGAATGAAGGTCACACACCGTCATCACATGGGGTTCATCACAGAGAATCCGCCATCTTCTGAAGCAGCTTACTAATTTCTTTAAGGCAAAGCGTTTGATTAAATTACAAATTAGAAGTGGGCAATAAAGCTATAAGCCAAACAATTATGAACACTCGTGTCTTCAATTTCTTTCTGAGATCAAGGCTGGCTCTTCTGTTTCATGGAATTAGAGATGGATAGGCTTAATCCACCGGCTCTTCCCAATGTTCGTTATTTAGATCAGGTTCTTAAGAGATTTTAGGGTTTCCATATGAGGAACCATTAGGGTTTTGTTCCAAAATTTTCTGAAAATATTTGTTGGAAGGTGATTCAAAATCACCGTCTTCTCGCTTTGTGTTTAAGCCTATTTTTTGTTGGTGGGAAAGCTTGGGAAAGGAAAGTATATTTTGATATTTTATCATGTTTTTTTGGGGGTTTGGATGATGGGAAAACATGAGACCCACTTGAAAGTACTTATCCAAACCATCTAAAATTTTGATCAAACATCCTCTTTCTTTTTTCCTTAAATCGACAGAAAAACATTGAAAAAAAAAGTTGACATTTGTTTAGTTGTGATTAAATTAATTAATTAATATTATAATTTATTATAAAAAATTTAACTAATAAATTATTTAAATAAAAATTATTTTTTTATAAATTGGGTTCGATTCTATCGTGTACCCATCGGGTATATCTCGCATAGATCTGAATATATCAACGGGTTCATATTCTATAGAACCAAAACTGTACCGATTATGATCCGGATTTATAAATACGAAACCAAATTTTCTAAACAGGTTCGGCTCTATCGTATTGGGTACCAACCAAACGCACCTTCAAGAGAGTTTATAAACCTTTGTAAGTTCCTTATGGGTCGAAGGCTAGTAACGAAACTACAAAGATTTTATAATTTCAAAACAAAGGAATACAATGTAATTTCAAAAACCAAAAAGGGTCTTAACTGTAATATCAGAAATCTTAGGGGGTTAATTTTTCTTTTTTTGAATTTTATTATGTCCTGATAACCTGTATCGCACATGCATTGATGTGAGATGCACCCTCCTTGGGTTTGGTTTTGATTACTAAATAGTTCATGGGGGAAACCAAACTCCTTGGTATAATTCTAATAGGAATGGTGTTCTTTTTCCTTGTTTAAATATTATTAATGACTTTTATCATGTTTTTTTTTTGGTGAGAGACTTTTATCATGTTCTCATAACCTATAGCGCGAACAATCTCTGAGAAGAAGTTATGTTTCCACCAATCTTGCCTCCATCTCTTAAAATTGTGGTTGAAATCCAATACGTGTCCCATTTGCCGGATTCCTATTGTGCTTACAGTAGAAATATAAATTGGAGTATAATTTTTTTTCCCTTCTTTGTTTCATCATCTTCTGAAATTTTGTGTATGTAATAAGGTCATGCCAATTTGATGCAAATATTTTCTCCCCATTTTTTTGGAATATAATTTTTCCCTTTTTTTGGTTTGATTATCTTCTGAATTTTATTTATGTATGTAAAGTCATGTTTATTTTGATGCAGATATTTCCCTTTCTTCTTCTTCTACTTTTTTTTTTTGTTCTGAAAAACCGTTAGGGTTTTGTGAGATAAATGGAGAAGAGTATTTTGTGAAGAAAGAAGCTTCCTGTCTCTTTGTTTTTCTATATTCCTTTTATTCAGAATGGAGTCTCCTCACCCTCTCGTCTTGTTGTCTCTTTTCAAAGAGAAAAACCTTGCTCTTTATACTTTTGAAGAAGACCTGACATGACAATTATTTGTCCTTTTACATAAAAGAGAGTAGACATTAAACCAATGAATGCAAGATGTGGGATCCATACATGTGATGTGTTATGCATGTATGTGTATGGGTGACAAGTGTCTATGTGGTGAATGCAAAGAATACATCTCGTAATTCATCATAATTGAGAAATGAACAATAGTTCGAAGGTAGAGGGAACAGTGTTGTGAACACTTTTCCTGTGGTCAAAGTGAATAGTGTTACCGAGGTCAAGATGAACAGTGTTCCCGAGATTAAGGTGAACAGTATTCATAGACCTCAAATTGGTCAAAAACATATTATGATATATTACCAATAAATAGGTGACATATGTGTGTCGCCAATGACGTGACGCAACATATATGCCCAAAAATCAGGAGTCATCAGTACTACGCCTTTAAGCTGAAAAAAAGGGAAGTAGGATTTGGTATAAAAGTTTCTCATTATATTTTTATTTTCCTAGGTTCTTTCCTTGAGATTATTGCAGCAGACTTAAAAGTATAAAGAATTTTGGTTTTTTTAATAGTTTGGGCAAGAAGGAATGGATAGGATGGTTAGTATATTGGGGTCCTTGAGATTATTGCAGTAGACTTAAAAGTATAAAGAATTTTGGTTTTTTTAATAGTTTGGGCAAAAAGGAATGGATAGGATGGTTAGTATATTGGGGTTGTTGGATTGTTAATTAGATGAACAGGTCA
The DNA here is from genome assembly GCA_031762675.1 of Pachysandra terminalis. Lineage (NCBI taxonomy): Eukaryota > Viridiplantae > Streptophyta > Magnoliopsida > Buxales > Buxaceae > Pachysandra > Pachysandra terminalis. The sequence goes on along the minus strand of JAUPMG010125542.1, from coordinate 3,042 downwards.
AACAAATTTAACGTGCCGTTTTAACCAACTGAGAATTTTCCTCGATTCGAAGGTGATGTTACAGAGATTCCAATGTATGACTTTCTCTTCATGCTTAAGCCTCTTCTAGGAGCCATTATAAAAAGAAAGAGAGTTTAACAATAATAACCCATACTTGAAAATCCTCTACAAGCTCTATTCAAGTAATTTTAAGATCATTAATAATAAGTTGGAGTTCATGCATTTGTGCTAGAATAGATTTATCAATGATAATCTTAAAATCCAATATAACTACTAATTAAAAATTTCTAATTACTTGCCTCTTCAATATAGTACTTGTTGTATAAAGCCATCTATAGAAACTTTGCATAATTGATTGAACGTGCAATGTAGAGTTGGAGAGAGCATTCAGGATGTGTCCTTTACAAAGGACATTGTCTTCATTTCTTTTCCGTTTTTTTTCTTCTATTAACTTGGGTGTATCGTCATCAGACAGTTATGGGATAGCCTCCAAATCATTATCAAGGATGTAGGCAAGCTTGAGAGTTGTAAGGAAGAAAAACACATTTTCTTGCCATCGGGTAAAATTGTGACAATCGAACCGATCAAGACGCACTTAGTTTTGATTCATAACTTGAAGCGATTGAACTGCTGAACCTTTCATTTGGCAGAAACTTGTCTAAAATTGTTGGAAAAATAATGAAGGATCAGAAGTAAGAAGGTTTAAAACAATCCACACCGTTGATCAACAAGCTTCAATGCACAATCGGCTCACTTTCTTTCAGACAAATTTCTCCCATTTCGATCAAGATCGCGAATGCACTAGGGGTTAGTAAGAAAATGCCTTCAGGATACAATGAAGCCTCTGATCAAGATTCGTTGTGACTCTCGGATTTGCACCGTCCGATCAAAATATGATATTCGGTGTATAGAACTGATGATGCCGATCAGTTGATCGAAAGCCTTGGTGTAATTTCTTGATCATATCTGAATCTCTTTCTTATCTAGATCTGAACTTGATCGAATTAGATGATTCAGGATGCTTTAAATGGTCTGGATCTGCCGTTTATTTATAGACTTACATAAACCTGTTCATCAACAAGTATGATCTTAATCCAACGGTCTGGATCAAAATCAAAAGAGTATGTAGCTTTTCACCCATCATCGATCAGATGTAAAAATGATCCTATGGTCAGGATCTAACTATGTAAGGCATCTGATCGCCTCTTTGATGAATGATTCAAATATAACGTTGGAGCATGATGGCTCTTTAGTCGAGAGACTAAGACGATATTTTAGTCCTAATATTTATTCACTTTAAGACTTACAAATCCATTGATGTTTTTGAGAAAGGGTATCATTTTTATTTTAAAATACGTTAAGGGATCTAACTGCAGTTGTCAAAAACCTTAGGAATTAAAGTGTAATTTTCCTTTTTTTAAAACGAATTTTATCATGTCCTGATAACATGTGTGACACGCATTGATATCAGATGCACCCTCTTCGGGTTTCGTTTTGATTGCTAAGTAGGTCATGGGAAACTAAAATTCTTTGATGTAATTGCATTCTATTAGGAATAGGTGTTCTTTTTCCTTATTTAAATATTATTACATGAGTTTATCATGCTCTCATAACCTGAAGCGCATGTGAATTGAAGAAGCTATGTTTCCACCAATCTTGCCTCCGTCTCTTCCATCTCCTTCACTAGATTCTCATAGTTCTGAGTTTTTTTCTTTTCTTTCATTTCTGATCATTGTTCTCGTAATTATTCTTGTATGTTTAATATACTGCTTCCTTATGAGGAAGTACAATCATGTCGATAACAACATAGAAGAAAGAATACGAGGTCGAGGTCGCAGTCGTGGTCGAGGTTCTGAGTTGCCTTTGCAGGTACTCGGTAACAACATAGAAGAAAGAATACAAGGTCGAGGTTATTCTGAGTTACCTTTGCATGTCCTCGCCATTAAAGTTGAGGGTTCCGAGCGAGAAAAATATTTGCAACTTAAAGAAGACGTGGCTTTGGATTGCGTGATTTGCTTGGACGCTGTTGAAGAAGGAGAGGTTTGTGAAGTAGTCCCCACGTGCAACCATTGGTTCCACAGGCATTGTATCGCTCAATGGTGGTTGAAATCCAATACGTGTCCGATTTGTCGGATTCCTATTGTGCGTACAGTAGAAATAGGAGTATAATCTTTTTCCTGTTCTTCTTCTGAAATATATTGTTTATGTATTTAAAGTAATGTTAATTTAGCTGATTAGGGTTGTTAAACTGTTAAGTAGGTGGACTGGTCAAGCAAATTCAAGACAGTAACTACTTTTCCGTAAATCCGTTAAGCTGGAATCCTGTTTCCTATGCTCTCTAATTATAGTTTTTCTTGTTATCAGATGTTTGGTTTACTGCATCAATGCTTTGGCAAATTTAGAATTCACAATCCTGAATTTAATAAGTAATTGAGAATGCTGAATGAATTGCACAAATGCCCTAAATAAGATGGAAAACCCTAATAGCTTTCATTGTTACTTGACTCGATGATTTGCAGACATAGTTCTCCTATTACATGTATCAACAAGTCCTTTGCAGAAGAAAATAAAAAAACCTAGGAATGAGGAGTTTCGCACAAAAATAGCTCTGGTGGTAAGGTCTTCTCATCAGTCATTGATACCATTGAAAAAAAGATCGAGGAAGACAAGATAACATACCTAAGATTAGGGCTGTAAATAGGTCGGGTCGGGCCGGGGTATACTCGGTTCAGGTTTGGCCCAAATTGAAATAGGTTGATCCAAACCCAGTCCGACCCGAACTCAAACTAAACCTATTGAACCCTAACCGAACCCGAACTCAACAAACCGAACTCAATTTGTTGAGTTCCGGCTCGATTCTGGTTGGCAAAAATTAAATTAAAGGACTGCAAAAAATTAAAAAACGAAAAGAAGGAGAAAAAAAATATTTTTGTGAAGGAAATATAAAAATATAACAATATATATATTGGTCTGGGCCACATTTAAAAGGATAAAAAAAGTTACAGCCGTAGATGTAAATGGCCAAAGTAACTACAACACGTA
>JAUPMG010125521.1:0-11636 GCA_031762675.1 Pachysandra terminalis | reverse complement strand
TATTTTAATGTCAAGGATACTAATTTTTTTGTTAATAACTAAACCTAGGAACAATTAATAAAAATTCAGATTTTTTAAGTATAAATATAACAAGAAATTAGATTTTGGCATCTAAAGAAGTCAAACATAAATATTCATAACTGTCACGTGTGGAGCACGCACATATTTACTAGTATATATATATTGTATGTATAATTTTGACAGAATGAAGAAATGTACCAAAGTTTCATGTGGAAAATCCTAATTGTCCTTGTGTACTTTCACTTGAGCCATCTCAGATGAGGATGCAACTCTGTTTGGTTCGATTTAGGTTGACGTCAACCCAAGACCTAACTGATATTAGTGACGGTTGACCCAAAACTGAACCAAAACGAATTGAAAACAAAACTCTCTAACCCAAAAACTGAACTGAATTGAAATGGAAAACCCTAAATAAAACCCAAATTACAAATTCGGTTCAGTTTGCGTCAGATTTGGTCGGCTTAAAACAATTTTTATAAAATTACATTTTATATATAAAATTTTATGTTTTATATATCATATATGAAATATAATATATCATATATACCATATAGATTGGTTTTCGGGTTGAAACGACACATGTTGCACCCCCTAAATCTAATATACTAAGCTTCAGTTCCAAACGTATCTTTCAATATGGCACAAAAGCATCCCTGAAATCAAATGTCTTTCTTGTAAAGAACTCAAAAAATATTAAAATATAAAAGTAATCTATACAAATAGATTAATTTAGCTTATATTGGTTCAAGTATTGCCAACATGACATATCGAGGGAAATAGTATGCAGTCATTAATAATGATGTGACAGTTTATCCCACATGTCACATTTCAAATCAACTAACAAGTGATTTTAATTTGAGAGGATTTGATTCCTTCTCCCATTAGTTGGAGGAACGAGATTCTCTCATGTTTCAATCACCTGTTAGTTGATTTGAAACCAATCAAAGGATGACACTTGGGATGAAATGTCACATCATTATTAATGACAAAGTGATTTTTTCCTCGATTTTTGTGCTTGAAAAATTTATGTATTTTTTGATTAGGTTTTTATCCCACATGTTGTCCTCTGATTGGTTTCAAATCAACTAACAGGTGATTGAAACTTGAGAGGATCCAGATCCTTAGTTGGACAATCTGGTTTGGTAGTATCATTGCTCCACGTGGCAGAAAAATCCATGTAAATCTATGTAAGACAGATATGGATGGACAAAACGGCTCGAAGGCTGCGGACCCCCGAAGCCCAGCACGGCACGCCACGTGTTGGGCCTGGGTTTCTAGGCCCGCGGAATAGCACAACATGGCCCGAGCGAAGGCACGGACCCAACACGAGCCCAGCACGGTACGACACGACACTGGACGGTCCGGGCAGAAGCACGGGTCCAGTATGAGCACGGGCCCAACACGAGCATGGCACGGTGAGAATGGGCCCACTTAGGCATGGCATGGGCACGCTAGATCAACAAGCGCAGCCCGTTCTAGCCTGGTCCGACCCTTCCTGGCCAAAACTAGCCATTTTTGGCCGGATTTTTGCTGAAAACGACTAGTTTTGACTGGAATAGAGTTTTGTTTTTTTTGTAAAATGGCTAAAATAACCTCAATAACAACCATAAAACGGCTAGTTTTGGGTTACATTTTGTCATTTTGATTACATTAAGGCCTATAAATACTCACACCTTCATTCTCAATTCACTACTACAATTCGTGTAAGGACCTAAATCCACTAAAAGTTTGCCCACATTTAATGATTTGATTTTATATGATTTAATGGTATTCTTCGAAATTTATTTAGCACATATAGTATGATTAATTTATATTATAGGGTTCTATGTAACATAACTATCAATGTATGGGGCTACTTTGATACTATGAAGTTTTGGGGGGCTAATTGCATAATTAAATTCAATCAATGCAAGTTGGCGCGCGATCAGCGTGCATGCTGATCGTGCAAGTGCACGGTTATGGAAGGGAGAATGTCTGGTAAGGATGAGTTTATAAGGGGAGAAGGTTACCATTCTCACCCTCATTCTTGTTTGGAATTCAGATCTAAGAAGTGAAAGAGATTCAGAAGATGGAAGACGAGAAAAAAGAAGACTTCGATGAACGGCTAAAGTGGAGAGCGTCCCCTTGCAAAGAAAGCTTTTCCCAACCTTAGAAGATTCATAGGTAAGTTCCTGGAACATGTATAGTGTTCTTCTTGAGATTAGATCTCAGTTTTCTGGTTTCGGTTTTGGTTGTTTATATCAATGATATGTGTTTGAATCCTCGTTAAAAGTATGTTTTGAATGATGTATTTAATATATGAAGATGATTTTGATGTTGTTGACGTGTTTATATGCTGTTTGGACTTGATTCGGAACCCAAGAGTTCGGATCTCGAAACCCAAAAAAAAAAAACCAAAAAATGACCCAGATTACATAGTTGTTCGATATAGTTGGTCCACCAACCGCTCCACCGATAAAGACCTGAAATCAGTGTATTTAGGGTGTTCGGTGGTCTTCGGTACACCGACAACTCCACCAACCACTCCACTGTACACCTGATAATTCTTAGTGGTACTTCAGTACACCGACCACTCCACAGACAGAGACCTTATTTTAGTTCAAAATTGGGTATTCGGTAGGGTTGATCCACCAACCACTCCACTGACCCTGTGAGTTGCACAGTGGGGTGTGACTTTGTGGATGACCTAGGTGGATGATGTGGGGCTTAGGCTATTGATTGATATTGGATTCCAGAAACAAGTTTGACCTAAAGGCATCTAGCCTACCTGCGGGGAGGCAATCTTGGTGTTCCAAGGTTGTTGTGACCATCACCCCCCCTTAGGTTTGATCCGGATTGACTATGAAAGTTTGGTTAATTAATGAAGTTGTTTGCTCTTGTTGTGATAATTGATAGGAAGCTTATGATAGTTTGCAATTTGATTATCCGCATGTATGGGCACGCGGATAGTTTCTGTTGTTGATCTTCATTTGGTGTCCTAGTTTAATGCATTACATACTAGGCTGATATCAAATGATAAGTGAACCGGGAGGTGGAAATATACGGAGAAACTACTGCGAAGCTTCCAGTTGGGTTGACTATATATCCGTAGGGTGAAAGGGCCCACTTAAACCAGGGTAGGATGCTAGAGACCATCCTATACAGGTTCGCTAGTCCTCGAGTATGGTACACGCTTAAATTAGCCGTATGGTTGCCTTCATGCCATGGGTTAGCGCCCGGAACGAAGAGGGGACTACCGGTAGTTACTTGGACTATGTCCTAAATCGGTTATTGTTGTTGAGAAGCTTCATGTGAGGTCCACTTATCAGGAGGTGTTAGTCTTAGTACATTCACAGTGCATTCATTTCATTATTTGTGTGTTACTTCTCATTGCATTCATTATAGGATATGTGATGGACTCATTCAGCTCATTTCATCTCATATTAAAATACTCATTGTTGTTATTATGTTATTGTTGTACTAGCCTTGTGATTTGATCTCAATAAGAGGACGGGTGATTGTTTCATGCTTCTTACTCTTTTCATGTTGCAGGATGGGAGGAGTGATCGTGTTAGCTAGACAATTGCTGATGGTTGGCTTGGATGCTTTCTTTTTTTGCTGTTGGCTAATACTCCTAAGGGAGTTTGACATTTTATTATTTTGATGTAATAATGGTGGTTGTTGAACATAGTTGAAATGTTGTTTGAGACTCGTCGGGATTTTGGCTCAGCTGAAGCCAAGGATCATGGTTTTAAATGGTTTATGTTCTTTTCATGATTTTCTGTAGTAAGACTTCTGCACTCTGATTCAATGGTTCAATAAAGGTATCTGTTACTTTTGTTTTTGCTTGTGGTTTAGTAACAATCCGGATCTCGAGATGAGACCTTCGTGACCCAAGTGGAATCCGGTGTACACTTTAGGGACTGTGATTCACTCACCTAACAACTTAAGAATGCAAGATTAATAAAATTAATGGATATGATAATTGTTCATCTTATGTTCATCACATGCATGTGTCGAATTTTGTGGTTTATTGTTATTCATGATGTATATTATGTGTGTGATGTATGTGAAGGCATGAAGCCTCATTCTTATTGGAGAACTCCATGGAACTTCTTGCTCATGAAGCTTTCCCCAAAGTTTGCAGGGAAGGAGGTACAAAATGCTTAAAGATGAAGACTAGATGATTAGGATTGTTTGAGTGTTATTAGCTTAGAGCTTTATTTAAGCATTGGGTTTAATGTACTAGTTAATAGGGAATTATTTTCCAAATTTTTTATGTTTATTTTGGTTTGATTCGAATTATGATTATGATTATTATGGTTTTAATATTATTTTGATACTTGTTTTCAATTGATTAAATTGCTTCCGATGTACATGTTTATTATTTTTCTCCTTATGGTTTGATATACCATCCCTTGGACTGAGTGGTGAGAGTTGCATCACAAGATGCTTAAAGATGAAGACTGGATGATTAGGATTATTTGAGTGTTATTAGCTTAGAGTTATATTTAAGTATTAGGTTTGATGTACTAGTTATAGGGAAATCTTTTCTAGATGTTTTATGTTGATTTTGATTTGATTTATTATTATGGTTTTCATATTAATTTGAGACATGTTCTCAATTAATTATGAAAGTGCCCGTAGTAATTACCAAGAGGGGGTGAGTAGGTTTTCCGTCGATATGCGGAATTATTTGGGCCATTTTTATAACCTATTTTAACAATTACGAGGAAATTGAAACAATAGCTCACATATGTTGATAGTTAGGCATACATATATATGGAAATAAAGTACAAATACAAACCGTTCAACACATGGGATTTATAGCGGTTCGGCACCCTAGCCTAGTCCACTCCCTTGAGATATCACCTGCGGGTCTCAAGGCTTCACTTGGTAGGTTTGTTCACTATGGATCACCTCCAACCATATGAAGAATTTACCGGCATTCTCCAAGCCGTTAAAAGGGTTTCAATGGCTCACCCAAAAACCACTAGGAGGTTTCCTGGTTAACCTCCAACCACCACGAGATTTCTTGACTAACCTCTAATCACCACGAGGTTTCACAGCTAACCCCAAGGTTTCACGAAAACCTCAAACCATTACAGTTTTTAATCTATATTAAAAACAGTAAAAAGACAACTTCTATGAGATTTTACCCCAAGTGAAGATCGTCCGTTGTGAGCTTGAATCCCCTTTTCGCGTTCACGTTCCTCGCTCATTTTCGCCTTGGATTTCGTCGTTGATTCTTAATGGAGACGAGGGCCTTAGAACCCTAGATGTGTGTGTGTTATATGTTCTTCAATGCATCACAACAAAGGGTAAGGACTTGGATCTCAATCCTTCTTCAAATTAGTTGACATGGAATGTCGATTCCATTATGAATGGGAAGAAGATGGAAGGAGAGGTTTTCTCTAGCTTAAAGGAGAACCAAGCGCTCTCAGATCAAGATCTAGGGCTTGAGAGAAAATCCATGCGGGTCTTTTTTGCGTTTAAATCCACGAGTCTAATTTATAGAGTTTTAGAATCTCACGGCCTCAGGTCAATCGGTCAAACTAGACAGTCAACCAGTGGCTCCACCGACTTAGTTTAAATTTGAGTTTCAATCTTATAGGTCGGATGGAAATACTAAACCAATCAACACTTTGAGCCGCCGGTCGACCGGATTTCAGTCGGTCCCCAGTAGCGCTTAGGGTTTTCAAAACTGACTTAGGGTTTTGAGGGACCAGTGAGCTATCAAATCGATCGGTGGTTGACCAGAGCTCTGGCTGGTCAACCGGGCATATACAGATTGCATAGACTAGCAGTGGTCTGATATATGACCGGCAAAGGGACTGATCAGTCAGTGACCGACCGGACACCTTTTTCGGTCGACCGGACACTTGGTCGGTCAACCTGTGCCCATGAGAAATCCTAATTTAACATTTTTATGGTCATTTTTCCTAAGGTTCATCTATGAATGGTATCGACCATCTATGGTAAATATTTGGTTGTCTGAACTCGCATCCAGATGGCCAAGGATCGCGGAGTGTACCTCAACTAGTAGGGTTACTCCAAGCTCTCTTGAAACAAGTCACTATACAATGAATAATGTGTTTTTAGGGGCTGTCAAGTGTAGGTGTGTTTATACCTTGGGATAAGGGACCAATTCCAGTAGATGCCTCATTGTATCTTGGTCTTCCTTGAATTTGCAATGCTTGATCTTCAATATGCTCAGTTACAGAAACTCAAGGACTATGTCACAACATTAACATGCCCGGAGAATGTCTAGGAAAAGTCCTATGATATTTACAATCTCCTCCTTTGTCAATTTATGACAAAAACACCTATCCCAGTACAACACACATACTAGACTTCTACTGATTGAATAAAAATAAGAATTACAACTCGATTCAACTCATAGACAAAAATTCAGATACAAGAGACTAATGAAAATACAATGCTCTATGCTCCCTCTCAGCTTTTGCTTTAACTCACTCATACTTGGACATACCTGCCAAAGAAATAAGAGTGTACTTGCAAGAAAATATGTACCATGGGTGGAGTATCTAAATCTCCCTATTTTGTTTTTCAGAAATAGACAAAAAGATATACAAATTTGGGGGAAAATCTTAACTATGATTGCATTTTGGCTTGATCCAACTATTAAGATGAGTTTTAACCAACTTGGTAACACCTATACCATGAGATGAGTCAATTGAAATGGCTCCATTAATCCAGATGAGCTCTTACAGTCCTGTGCACTCCAAACTCCATGGATGAGTTCAACCTACCTTGGCTCCATCTTAATGAATGAAAACAAACCAAAAGCAACCACAAACTGTGTTTTCAATCAAGCAACCACACTATGTTTGCAAAGTTGGGGCATGCCAAAACAAAAAAGGAATGACCTCAACCCAAGGCAAGCACAATGTATTTGCAAGCTTGGGACACTTTTACCTAAAAGGGATGAACTCAACCCAAGGCAAGCACAATGTATTTGCAAGCTTGGGGCACTTTTACCCAAAGGGGATGAACTCAACCCAAGGCAGACACGCACTCATGTATACTCACTACAAGTAATTATGTGATGTCATCGTACACACAAGGTGAGATATAAAGGATGGTTCCATAGAATATGCAATAAAAACCATAATAACCTTTATCGACCTTTGGACATGCATCAAAAGATAGACAAATCAATACAAGATGCGAGATGACAAACCTAATACATGGTAAGATTTTAGTATAAGATCAATGTATATGCTTGTAATAATCTCATTAGGCATCCTAAAGCCTAAGTTCCAATGGGGGCTGTGATTCGGAAAAGATGAGTCTGATTGCATGTGTATGCACCGTGTGGGTCTAATCAAGATATGCAATAGGCACGAGACTCACACAGACCGGAACAAGCATGAGGAAGATTTTACTATTAGCCACAATATGCAAGTTTCGTATGCATACACACCAATGTGCCATCTAATCCAAATCAAGTTAGCAAAGACCACATATATAAGATAAGCATGAAAGCATAATATGAGCAATGCAAGAAAGTATAAGATATGTTAAGAAATTTAACTAACAAACCAAACATAGCCTATACATGCCTAGGAAGGACCCATAAAGATAAGATTGGTGCACCAATCCAACCAAGGAAATGTGTAGACAAGACATATATAATATTCATGAACAAGCAATCAAGTCTACACACATGGGAGGCCACAATAAGTTTTATCTTGTTTTTGTTGTTTCATCTGAGAGCACATACCCCAATAGACTGCCTTAAGTTAGCAAAGGTATGCGAGTCTAGGAGTTTGGTCAGGATGTCAATCAACTGTCTCTCGATAGGAATATAATCCAACATAATGATGGATTTTTCAACCAATTCACGAATGAAATGGTGTCGAATATCAATATGCTTAGTCCGAGAGTGTTGGACGGAATTTTGGAGATATTAATAGCACTTGTATTATAACAATATAAGTACATCATCTCTTACTGGATCCCATAATCCAATAACATTTGCTTCATCCACAATAACTAAGCGCAATCACTTCCAGCAGTGGATAATGATTTGGAATTTTGTTTTCGACCATGCCAAGAAACTAAACAATTACCACCATAAAAGAAACCCCTAATTGTGGACTTCCGATCATCCATGCTTCCTGCCCAGTCGGCATCAGAGTAGCTGGCAATAGTTATGGAGGAATCAAATGGATACCAGAGGCCGAAGCTAGATGTACCAGCGAGATAACGAATGATTTTTTTGACTGTGGATAGGTGAGATTCCTCAGGATTAGTCTGATACCTAGCACAAGCTCCCACACTATATGTAATGTCAGATCGACTGGCCGTTAAGTATAGAAGATTGCCTATCATACTCCTATATAGGTGAATATCACACTTTTTCTAGGATCATCTTTAAAGAGCTTGAGAGTTGGACTCATAGGAGTAAGTAGATGTTTCCCAGATTCGAGTCCAACGGGTTTGACAAGCTCACGCCCGTACTTGGTCTAAGAAACAAACTTTCTTTTCCTTTTTCTATTTAACTTGAAGGCCAAGGAAGAAGTTTAGTTCACCAGCCATGCTCATTTTGAATTCAGATTGCATCAAGGAGGTGAGTAGGATAGTTAAGTTTGCACATGTAGAGCCAAATACTATGTCATCGACATAAATTTGGGCAATCTGGATCCTCTTATTGATTTTTTGAACAAATAGTTTTTGTAGTGACCCGTGTCTTTAAATTATAATTAATATAATTTAATTGTAATTAACAAGGAAAACCCCTTGTCAAAGATTATATATGATTGTGTAATTAAATAATCGAAATAAGTAGAATTTGTAATTACATCTAATAATGGTGTCCATTGTGTAATATTTGAAACTTTGGGACCACTTAAGTTATTTTAAAAACTTATGGATAATAGGGTTTGTTTTGGACGTTTGAAACTAAGGAGATGGAGGTGCCATTTAACTTATTCATTAAGGTTAGTTTAGTATTTTACCTTGGAAATTAAACTAAGAATTATGGATAGATTTGGGTAGGACACATGTAAGCTTGGGAAGTTTCCTTAACCTATTCTCTTGCTTAGTGCACATGAACATGTGAGACAAAGTGTCTCTACACGCTTGATCAAGAGAGAGCAAGCTCTGCTGTAGAGAAAATAGAGAAGGAAGAAAAGCTATGGAGGATAAAGGAAGAAGAAAAAGAAGAAGAAGAAGAAGAAGAAGAAGAAGAAGAAGGCAAAGGGAGAAGTGATGATCTGCCGTTGTTGGATTTGCAGGAAACAGATCTAAGAAGAAAAAGCTTAGGAAACGAGGTAGGGATTCCTGTGTTTTTAAGGTATTTGATTTTATGTATTATCTCGGTGCTTTAGATATAGTCGATTGTGTATTCTGGTATGTTATCATGATTAGACCAAGGATCTTTAGAAACAAAGAAAGGAATAATGCTATATTGTTGATCTCCATGTTCCCTTATGATGTTGTGTTCCATGTGTGTTTATGAGTTCTTATCAATATTATTTATGTATGGAATCCATGATTTATTATTGGATGATTACTTGTTAGATCCATGTGAATGAGCAAGTTTTGTGTGTATGTTGTTTGTGATTAAAATCTTAGAAATCAATAGGTTTGATTAGTGGTACAAGCCCTAGTCAAAAACCCAGATTTTGGTTCAAATTACACGTTCGGCAGCAGCCTCGGCAGCTAATGAATTAGATACCGAAATCAGCAAAAATTACTTGCTCTCAGGACATCCTCCTGAGCTTGGGTAGTAGTGCTACCGAGACTTTCGGTAGGACATTTGGCAGCTACCAAGTAGCTACCAAAATTGATAAAAAATGATGGACTCTCGGGACATGCTACCGAAACCCTCTGTAGGAGACTCAGCAGCTACCGAGCAACTACCGAAGTCCAAATGACTCCAAATTTTATGGGGAGGATCCTCATTGGGTTATGCACATGCCTGTATGGATGGTTTGTGTGCAAAAGGTCTAGATTTGCACGAATCATAGAAAGTGTAAGTGAATGTCAAAAACTTAGGATTATCGGACTAGTTGATTGGTATATGAGGTGTTATGAACTCAAAGGCTTTGGATGTGGTCCTAGGACCTCAATATAAGATTAGTATGGTTAGAGTTGGTGATGCAGAACTAAATTGGGTGATTAGTTTTCTAGCATCCAATGTTGACCTAGGATGACTTGGGTTGACTATTGTGTAACTTCGATGTGAATTTGATGACGTTGACCTGAATGTGAATGAATGATTGAGGGTACTGTGAGTATCCAATACTGTGATTGTGTTTGTGTTTTGAATGACTTGAATTATGTTGTGGATAGGTGAGCTTCCACCATGGGTAAAAGTCCCTAAAGGTAAGAACATGGATAGGGGTATTCCACCGTGGATTAAAGTCCCTAAAGGCAAGAAATTTCATAGGTGTTGCTACCATGGGTGAAAGTCCCTAAAGGCAAGAACTTTGATAGGTGTTGTTACCAAGGGTGAAAGTCACTAAAGGCAAAAACTTTGACAGGTGTTGCTACCGTGGGTGAAAGTCCCTAAAGGTCGTATATATGGTAATTCCACCGTGGGTGCAAACCCTTAAAGGGAGAGATTGATGACAGGTGTTGCTACCATGGGTAAAAGTCCCTAAAGGTCGTATATATGGTAATTCCACCGTGGGTGTAAGCCCCTAAAGGAAGAGATTGATGACAGGTGTGTTTCTACCGTGGGTGCAAGTCCCTAAAAGGATGGGTCGTATGGTCGTGAGTTGGAATGAGCATGTGACTGGATGAGGCCTGGTGACAACATGCACTGCATTGCATCTCATTTCACTACATTCTTGCATCATACCTTGCGTTGCACTGCATTGTATTTGACTTGATTGCGATGCATGTACTTTGTGACTTCTTGATTGTGAATGATTGTGATTTGGTTGCATTGGTCGTAGCAAGGTGGGACCTTGTGGTTACAGGTGTGTTTCCACCGTGGGTGAAAGTCCCTAAAGGAAAGGATTGTATAGGTGAGCTTCCACCATGGGTGCAAGTCCCGAAAGGAAAGGATTGTACAGGTGGCTTTCTCTGTGGGTGAAAGTCCCTAAAAGAATAGTGATATGTTGTTGCTTGTGATCATAGTGAGACTATGTGTTTGTTATGTGTTGCTTATGTGGTTATAGGTGTGTTTCCATTGTGGGTGCAAGTCCCTCAAGGAAAGGATTGTACTAGTGGCTTCCACCGTGGGTGAAAGTCCCTAAAAGAATGGTTATGTGTTGTTGCTTGTGAGCATAGTGGAACTTTGTATATGATTATGTGCTTGTGTAAGTGGTTAAGGGTGTACTTCCACCGTGGATGCAAATTCCTAAAGGAACGATACATGAGACTTCCTCCGTAGGTGTAAGTCCCTAAAGGAACGGTTATGTGCTAGATATGTGATACGTGTTTATATGGTTAATTGGTTGTAGCATGGTGGGACCATGCGGTATATGTTGTATATTGATTGGCCGTAACATGGTAGGCCCATGTGTACATTTGTGTGATTGTTTGTTTGGAACATGGTGGAACCATGTGGAATCTGTTTAGACATGATGGGATCATGTAGGTAATCTTAACATAGTGGGACTATGGGGATTATGAACTATTGATGATTATAATTTGAT
>JAUPMG010125501.1:0-11637 GCA_031762675.1 Pachysandra terminalis | reverse complement strand
TATATATATATATATATATATATATAATCTACTTCAGTTTTTTTGGTTCAGTTTAGTCGAAGCATTAGCCGTAAACTGAACCAAATTAATTCAGTTTTTTGTTTTCTAAATTATAACCAAACAAAAATGAAAAAAACAAAAAAAAAAAAAACAAAACTGACTTTTTTGGTTTGGTTTGTTTGATTTTCGATTTAGATCGAACCAATTGACACTCCTAATGAGTGAGGATACAAAAGAGAAAAAAAAAATTTATTTAGAGGGGGCAACAAAAAACCTGTAAGGGAAAACAGTTGACAACTTTCAAAAAATTGAGGGGAGACAGTTGCCCCTCTTGCCCCTATGTAGCTTTGTCCATGCCTTTGTGGGCTCAAGCCTTGTCCTGTCACGGACCGAGGAACCCAGGCCCAGCAGAACACAACCCATGTACACCTCTACGTCAACCACTCTAACTGGTCAACCCGGTCCAAGTTTCAGAATAGACTGAAACATTCCATGGATCATTAGCAGAATAATGTCGTTGGAGTGGCCAATTTAAGACGCAATCACTGGCTATAAGCGTACGTGGATGTGCTTAAACGCATCCAGTGTCTCCTAGTCAAGTTTGAGAGAGATTTTTTTCTTTTTGATTATCCGAAGGGCTTAATCAGAAGGATTAATAAACTCACACACCCACAAGGTGAAGACACGAGGAATTGATCCCAAGACTTAGGGACAATCCCCCAGGCCCTTACCATTGAATCAAGTGACACATTCGAGTTTGAGAGATATGCAAAGTGTTGAAGTAGAGTTTTTCTATATATAGAAAACTCTTCTCGGTTCATAGATCTTTCGTTACAGATCGTATAAATAAGTACGTTATAACTAGGACTATCAACGTGCCAAACTAGTTTGGCTCAGGCTCGAGCTCGACTCGCATGAGCCGAACTTGAGCTCAATATTTAGGCTCACGAGCTGAATTTGAGCCTAAAAAAGCTCATTATTTTAACAAGCCTGAACAGTGCTTAAGTAGGCTCGGCTCGGTTAAAGCTCGGCTTGATTTTATATATGATATATAAGTTTATATATCATAGGTATCATATATATATATATATATGATCCTTACACGTAACATTTTAATACTTACAAGATCAATAAATTTAACATTTTAATGCTTTAATTTTAAATTATAAATTTTAGATAAAATAATATTTATTTATATATTTTATTACTTGTAAGTAATAAATTTTCAAACGTTAAGAAAATACTCATTTAATTATTAAAAAGATAATATATTTAAAAAAAATGGAAAAATCAATTGCAGAGATTGGTTTGCTCGATCTAAGTGAGGATTCAGGAATGATGTGCCCTACACCTTTACCTATTTTCTTAAAAAACAAAAACCTTTGTTTGTCTATTGGACATTAGAAAGGCAAGGAAGTTAAAAAGTTCAAACTTTTAAAGACTTCAAGGGTATTAGGGTGTCCTACACCTCTACTTACTTAAAAAAAAAAAAAAAAAAAAAACCTTCGTTTGTCTATTGGGCATTAGAAAGGCAAGGAAGTTAAAACGTTAAAGCTTTTAAAGACTTCAAGGGCATTAAGGTTTCGCTTTTGACAAGGGAGAAAAAGAATATACAAAAAACAAAAAATAAAACTCTACAGAGCTCTCCTCTTTCTAAGGAGAAGAAATTTTGAATCGAAGAAAAAGAAGAATCAAATGTGAAGGTCTTCTCTCTTCGTTAACAACTCAAGTTTTCAAATTCTTAACTTCAAAGGCCACTCTATGGATTCTTACAAATTTAAGAGTCCATTATTTTGCTAGAAACTCAAGACTCTAGATTGAAATTTTTTTTTTTTTCATCTTTTTTCTCTTAAACAAATCAAAACGAGCCGAGCTTTCATGAGCCGAGCCGAGCCTGAACCTTGTCCAGATTTTTCAAGTCCAAGTTAACTGAACAATGCTCGGCTCGGCTCGGCTCATTTACTCCCCTAGATCCTACTCGTTTGTTTTATCCTTTACCTCGAATAAGGATGTTCCTGGAGAAAAATATATTTTTAGGTTTACATTCTTTTACTTATTGTTTGGTGCTTACGTTTAGGTTGTGACCAATTAGATTTTGTCCCATAAAGCATATCAGGTGGGGTAAAAATACCTTTTTGTCCTTCGGTATTGTCTCTAAGCAAACGTTCATCACAGGCGTGTACATCATTTTTTTTTATATATATACGACTCAAATGTATATAAAAAAAATAAAAATTCAGTTTATTATAAGAAAACAGTTGTAAAAGGATTAATCAAATCCGTCCACACATAGAGAAGTTCTCTATGTGGATCATGGGCCGACTTTACCGGGAAAAAAAAAGATAATGGGCGGAGCAAATATAAGGATGAGAGGGGAGCGGATCCTTGGAGCACCAAAACTTTGTAGGACTACGAAAAAAATCATGAGCGGAGCAAATATAAGGGTGAGGGGGAGCGGATCCTCTGTAGCAACTAAACCTTGTAGCCCTTCCTCTTTAGCACTTAAACCCTGTAGTACTTTTTCTTTGGAAGAAAAAGTGTTCCATCATCATTTAAAAATAGATAATTAACTTTAGTTAAATTCAAGTTAATTAATTATTTTTTATTTTTTATTTTTTTATACTTTTAAACTAATCGATTATTTTCTCTCTCTCTCAATAAATTAAAACCAATGATTTTTTCTACAAATTCTTCAAACCAGCATGAAACCCTAAACTCTAAACCGTATCTAATTTCAATAAAAACTATATGAAAAAAGAAAATAAAAAAACAACGATTGAAATAAATAAATATATATATATATATATATATATATATATCTTGTTACCTATGATCTCGGGCAATGGTCTAGTTTTTCACGCCGGTTTAACGTCATTGAATGATTTGTAGAAGAAGACATGGGATTTCTGTTCATTGAGAAAGAGAGAATAATCGACTAGTTTAAAAGTATAAAAATAAATAAATATAGTAGTTAACTTGAGTTTAACTAAAATTAGTTGTCTTCTTTTAAGTGACGATGTGAAACTTCTTCTTTAGAGGAAAAAGTGCTAAGAGGACCCGCTTCTGTGAGAAGGAGCAATTACCCCTCCTCAAAAAAAAAAAAAAGCGAAGTTGGCAACTGATTTTATAACATGTTACAAATTATCACTTATTAAATTTTTTTTGCCATCCCTAGAGTTTTTTTTTGCCCCCTCTCAATAATTTGTTTTCACTTTTGTATCCTCACCACTAGGAGTAGGGATGAAAACGGATCGGGTTCGAACCAGATCAGGACATACCCAAATTTAATTTGATTAAAAGTTGGATCGATTCGAATCATATTTTATCAATCATCGGATTATAAATCCCTTTATCAAATCCGATTAGTTTTAGATCGGATTCAAACAATTATCGGATTTTTTTGGTAAACCTAGTGTATAGTTATAAGAAATCAAATAAAAAGGAAATATAATTTGATATATATATTTTAAGAGTATCCTAAATTTATGACTTACTTCTAATTATATATTTAATATTTATAGTCATCCAATTTTATAGAGGGTTTTTTTTTTTTGGTTTCCCAAGGTATCCCCAGGCTTCGCCTAGGACTATTCCTCCGAGGTACGGTCGGGCGCCGAAGCGAGGACCTCTCCCAACAAGGTTTGCTGCATCCACAAGGACTCGATACCGAGACCACTTGCTTAAGCGACCCGAGCCCCTTCCACTCGGGCCAACCTCCCTTGAGAAGTTATTAAGATTTAGTGCTTTTTTTCAGTTTAGAAGTTGGATTTCCCAAAGCGTGTTTTAGAACCCGGCCTGGCCTGGCCAGTTCAACCGATACCTATTGCTATAACCGAGTCAGGTGGGCTTTTAACCCAGTATATTTCAAAACTCGGCAAGACCCACTAGTTAAACCAGTTAAACTAGTGACCTGGTCAAGTTTAGGACAATATTAAAAACCCGATTGGGTTATTACATTTAGACTTTTAATCTAAATTTTATGAACAGGTGTTAGGCTATTGTGTATATATATATATATATGGTGTTTGAAATGTTAGTAACAAATGCATTATTCTAAGAATAATTGTGTCTTATTTTTTATAATATTATATTTAAATTATAGTACATGTGACAGCACTTTAACAGGTCTATTTGGGTTCACCTACCGGTTCAACCGGGTTAACCCAACCCACTAACTTTATCGGGTTAACACTTGAGTCTGGTTTTAAAACATATATATATAATCCAATTTAAATAATATATAATTGAAGTAGATTATATATTATTTATTTATATGTACGTAAAATATAGAAACTATTACTAATTGTCTTCTTTTTGTCAAAAATAGCATTAAATTTGTCAAACCCAAATCTTACTCCCTCCCCTACATAGACCAATGGTATGCTGGCTCTAGTTTTTTTTTTAATTGATTTAATCCAAACATATTTTGATACGTAGCAAGATCAAATGTGTAATTACATTCAAAAAATGTATAAATTAGAATTTCGAATATTGTCTAAAAGTATATTTCGAAGAAAGCCCACTCAGGGAGAATCATCTCGAAATCAATAGTGTATTTCGAAGTTCTATTCAAAATGGGTCTCGAATCACATAAAGGGAACATGAAAACATATTTAAGTTAACCACCCATCAATATTTTGAAATTATACCTCGAAATAATCAGTATTTTGTATTTCGAGAAGACATCTCGAAATAACCAGTTATCATATCAAAATCATTGATATTCCAAAGCATGTTTCGAGACAATTATATTAATGATTCGCAAGTCACTCACTTATACATAAGGGAAATAAATCTTAGACTTTCAGGAATGGAGGGCCAGAGAGATAAGTCTTGTTAAGATCTTCGAAGATCTTGAAACATTAAAAGACTTGAATCAATACAGAACTATAACGTATCATTACTTTTATAACATTATACTCATTAAACGAACCAAACGTTGTGAAATTATTCATTGAAACGTTACATATTGAATTAGACGCTTTGATATTGAATATTCAATTCAAAAAGCCTGTTCAGTCAAACATCTTCAATCCGTTCATAAAACGTTGCAAACGGTTAAAATAAGGAGCCTAAGGCTATAAAAGAAGAATGAGGCATCAGAAAGAAGGATCGAAATTATGAGCATTTGGACATTCTTTGAGAATTTGCAGAGCATTTTGTCTTAGAATCCTTTTTTCTGAAGTTTATCAAGTTCTGTGCTGTCTTTCTGAACCATTCCTGACTGATCTTACCATTTTCCCTCTTTATATCCTTGGAAACCTTTAATTGAAATGATTTTTTTTTCTGATTTAGGCTAGTAAAAACAAGTATTTTGAACCTTTGATTGCTCAAATCAATTGGTTAATTGACATTTTGGGTCATTTACCAGTTTGTGCATCACCATACGATCAGTACAGTCATCCCTAAGAAAATGGCATACAAGAGGGGAGAATGAAAGCTTGAGTGAAGTCAGCTAACAGAATGATGCATTGACAAACCAAAGGCTGTAACCCACATGGAATACTAAGTCATTCCTTTGAGCATGTTGATGAGAGCAGCTGAGTCACTCTCAAGGATGATTCGAAAGAAGCCTTGAGGCTGTGTTTGGATACCGAGAAAGTGTGAGAAATGAAAAAAGAAAGTACATTTTTCTCTTTCATATAGGCGTTTGGATATCAAGAAAATGAAAAGTAGTGGGACCCACTACTTTCTTGAGAAAGATATTGATAAAAAAAACACTTTTTTTTCTTGCAAAATTGGTCGGATTTTGCGTTGCAAGAATCCCTTTTTGGCCTTCTTCCAACATTGTTCTTTCAAAAATCCACATTTACAAGGATTGACATATATATATATATAATTAAAAAATATTTTATTATTTGAAAAAAAAAAGTAAAATAAAATATAAATAAAATGATGAATGAGACTTAACATCCTCTATAATCTAAATCAAACTGAACAAGATCGATTTAAGCCAATCTCAACCCAAAATCAAATCGGTCTAATTTGATTCTATAATTTTAAAACCAAAATCGAACCAAAACTAAATCGAAAACGGTTTGACATAACATCAATATGGCTTATGGTATAAAGGTAGATTTAGAAATTATGTTCAGGTTTCTTATGATTTTCTTGCTAACCAAATGTACAATTACATGATTTTCATTAATACTCAATCAATTTTCTTGCAATATTCAAACAGCATTAGGAAAGTTATTCGCTTTCTTTTCACATTCTTTTTTTTCTCAACTGACTTTCTCGCAGTTTCTTAGTATCCAAACGCAGCCTTGCTGTTTGGCTAATGTCAAAATTTTTCCAGCAGCCTGAAGTTCTGCAAGAATGCTGGCTCTAGTTTGCATGAATGTAATGATTCTCTTCGTGGACCAATGTTATGCTGGAGTAATTTCTCTCTCCTGTATTATATAATCCATAATAGCCTAATAGGTATTGTTTGGAGGAGTGCGTTAGATTAATAATACTGGCAAATATAAATCATCAATTAGACTAGACTACTTGCCCTTTTTCAAATATAATCAAAGATAATCCATATTTACCGAAACCAACTTAATCAAGTGCATCTGTTAGCGTTTCAAAAGAGAGAGAGAGAGAGAGAGAGAGAGAGAGAGAGAGCCTATTCAATTAGGATTGGTATGATCTATCTAGAGAGAGTTCATAGGTATTAATAAGGAAAAGAAAAATCCTATTTGCATCTCCAAGTTCATCTTTCTTCTCCCAAATAATAATTTTTGTTTAGCAGTTGCAGACATGGAAACAGAGCATCCCGTCAAGGAACTGCAAACATCGTCATCTGAAACGCTACATCCATATCTAATGCTTCCGGGCGACCAAAACAACTTGGCATGTCAAAGATTTTTCAATATTTCCACCAACAAGGTTCATCTTCAGAATCTACCGGAAGTTGATGGGAAGGAGTGTTGTGGGTCTTCTGAAGGGTGGCTCTTTATGCTGGATACGACGAGTTCAGCAATTTCTATGTTAAATCCCATCACAAGAGCTCACATTAAGCTTCCATCGATAGAGAAAGCCGGCGGCAACAAGAACCATCACTCCAACTCCGCCCATTCATTAACCTTTCACTGGAAGAAGTTGTTCAGATTCTTTGAACGCAAAGCTCTTCCCTTCATTCATAAGATCATACCATCCAAAAAATACCCTAGTTGCATCTCCAAAACTTAGTGATGGCCATACACGGTGAGTTCCGAAAACTAGCTTTCTACAAACCAGAAAATAGGACATGGACTCCAATACAAGACTCGAAATTCTACCATGATATCATATATTACAAGGGACAGTTCTTTGCAGTTACTGAATTGGGAGGAGTTGTGGTGTGCAATATCGGACCTTCACCGCATGTAACAGAAGTTGCACTTGGATGGACGTTTAAGGGTGACAAGATGTATCTGGTTCAAGTGGCCGGAAAATTGGTTCTCGTTGTCAGGTATGTACATGAAAACGCCGAATGCGTTTATAGAACGGCACGTTTTGATGTTTTTGAGTTGAATCTAATGAGACAAGAAGGGTACGAAGTGGAGGACTTGGGCGAGTGGGCATTGTTCTTGGGGAAAAATCAATCGATATCTGTCTTGGTTCCTCATTTATCAGGATATAGAGGGAATCGCATCTATTTCACTGACGACTTCTTGGAGGGATACGAGGTTGGTGTACTTGGTGGTCATGATTTGGGTGTATTCAACCTGGAAAATCACCGCATCGAACCATTGCAATGTTCTCTATCGAATTCGCAGTTAATTTGGCCTCCACCCATTTGATTTATACATGATTCATCTTGAAACATCAAAGGCCAGTATTCAAGTTCTTGTTCATGGCCATTACACTTTTCTTTTGAACTCCTCTCTTGCATTTGTAATCACAAGAAATATCTCTAACATAATTTCCAAATTATGCTTCTTCTTCTTCTTTTTTCCCCATAAAACTTCCCTATCTTGTGTACAAAGATGTTGAATGCAAAATCCAATCTTCAATCCGGATCTAAAATTGACATGTTCGTCAATATCTAGTTTTTTTTTGGATCAACTTGGGCTAAGAACCTTCTTCCAGCCTTAAACCAATAACAACTTCCAAGAGTTTCAATACTGTATAAGCATTGACCTTCAATAAACAGATGAATCCAAAGATCAACAGCATCAAAATATGTTTTTATAGCTGGCCAGATATGACAGTAGTCCCCAAATCCAAGTTTGATCATCAATGACGAGTAATCAAGGTCATCCAAGGCAGATATACACTAATTAGCCTTTTGTAAACCTACGAAAAAAAAATAAAAAATAAATAAAAGGATGGAACATTGTCCTCCCAAGGTCATTATATGTCACCACGGGCATTTCTTGATTGTTGGAGAAAAAATTGGACTTCTCTTCAAAGACAGTAGTAAATGAATAACAACAGGATCATGAGAAAAATCCCTATATCAACTGTTGGAATCACTAGGGGATGAGTGGATCATGTTGGTTAACAAGGTTGTAGAACAGATTTATAATCTAAAGTTGGTTGCGAAACTTTTCTCACAGTTTCTATTCAAGATGCAAGAAGATATAAAGCTTTGCAAATTGTGACAGGTAATCTTGATATGATTAGATTACCTACCTAGCAGTGCTACTTTAATGTCAATTAGATCCAATAACCGAAAAACTTGCATGTAGATTTCGACAAGTTAAGAAGAAAATATATCTTCTTCTTTTTTTAATAAGTAAAATATATCTTTTTATGGAGCATTAAAAATAGATATAACATTTTCTATCATAGATTTAAATCTAACAAAATTTCTCAAATTTTCCACTAGAAAAGGAAAAGGAGAAACTGAATGATGTTACAACCCATAACTTGGAATATGGTTTAGACTTCAGAAAAATCATCAAAACCATAGAAACATAGAACACTATGGATACACCCGGAGGAAAAAGAAAAAAATCTACAGCCTAGTCTGGTAGCTAAGTTCTGAAATAAACTTTTGCTGTGAATTTGTGCAATTATTTACTGTAGATGGTTCACCAACCTGGTACAAAACAAGTTCCGAAGTTTTTTCTTCCCCGTTAGTAAATCAATCAATCATTCAACAAAAAAGCCTTATTCCAATTAGCTGAGTTGGAAAAAATGATCCTGTTCCATCATCCTAATATGTCAAAAACAATACCTTCAGTAAGATTATACTCCTTTAAGTCGTCTTTGACCAACTCCATCCAAGTCCTTCAACTTGTACCACCTTGCAACTTCTCACAAGTGCCTCCACAGATCTTTAATCTAGAAGTCCAAACCATATCAACAAACTTTGATTGCTCTACTATCGGAGCTTGCCCTCCTATTGAAGCTAATCCTAGTGTATTTCGGATATATATTATATAGTAGATTTTTTATTGCTCAACCAATTCTCCGGCTCATCAGATCTTGATCATGATGCCTCATGCCAAAGAATATGAGCTACTTGAGGCAGGAAATATATATATGTTTTACAATTTAAATTTCCTGAATGGACCCAAAACAGAATATTTATATATAGTCCATCACGGTATTGACCTGTTTTAGATTTGAACTTGAGACCTAATATTTGAATCTTGTTTCTTGCCTATTGACAAATAAAATGAACTATAACATCATGGTCAAAGAGAAGCAATGTGGTTCTGGTGCAATGCAAGAATTAAATGAAAAATATTAGTACGTAAGCTGCAATTATTCGTGAAACTACCATAACCGAAAAGTAACATTTCCACAAAAACAACAGATCACCTTAACAAAATATGAGTATAACTATTCTATAACTTGCATTGCAATTTGAGTTTAAAAAGAAACACCATTGTTAAGAGCTCAGAATGTTGGAAGCATAAAACACAAGTAAAGAAAAACAGATTAATAAATTTCTTTCTCATAAAATCCATTCCATATGTGAAGACTTGGCATCCAAATAATTCAAATGGGAATACATACATCGCACGATGAGCAGTTGCTGGCAGCCACTCCCACTGAAAACTTTTAAAATGGAAACTGATCTGGCTAATGTCTGAAGATGCCGTCATTCGATACATAAGACCATCCAAAAAAGATCTAGTCAGACATTGGTGAAGCTTCCACCTGAGTGCTTTCTCCATTGGTGAAGGTTCCGACGTCTCCAACACAATGTAAATCGGGATAGTTACAGTGGTTTAGGGAGTGCAGCCAGAGGGCCACAACTCCTTCCTTGTGCTCCATGGATGCAATATGAGTGTATATATGTTTCATTTTAAAGTCTTCCGCTTCTTCTATATAATCTTTCATAGATACCTCTTCATGAGTGTCCTTCCATTTCTGATTATATGAAGTGAAGAAACACTCATCCAGGTACAATCCAACCTCAGGTGCTGTAGGCACATTGATTCTTATATCCCTGATTTTATTTCCAAATCAAGTATTAAAGAAAGCTAACACACACACACATACAAAGCTAAACACAAGCACTGTAGGCACATTGATTCTTATATCCCTGAATTTTTTTTCCAAATCAAGTATTAGAGAAAGCTAAACACATACACACACTGACACTGACACTGACACACATCCACATTGACACACACACACTGTAGGCACATTGATTCTTATATCCCTGATTCTTTTTTCCCAATCAAGTATTAAAGAAAGCTAAACACACACATACACACACTGTAGGCACATTGATTCTTATATTCTGATTTTTTTTTCCAAATCAAGTATTAGAAAAGGCAAACCACACACACACACACTGTAGGCACATTGATTCTTATATCCCTGATTTTTTTTTTCAAAATCAAGTATTAGAGAAAGCCACATACACACACACTGTAGGCACATTGATTCTTATATCCCTAATTTTTTTTTTCCAAATCAAGTATTAGAGAAAGCCACACACTGTAGGCACATTGATTCTTATATCCCTGATTTTTTTTCCCAAATCAAGTATTAGAGAAAGCTACACACACACATACATATATATTGTGTATTGAACACAAAAACTCAATTCGGATAACAAAATAGAATACTACTCACTTTTGTAAAGCTGTGTCTAACAAAGACTCAGAAGCACAATTCCGCATAATTGCAACTGCAAGTCCAATCATCTTACGAATCTGATGAAGCATGAAGCTCTGCCCCACAACCTCGCACCTAACAAAATCAATACCGTCAACAGTAACAACATCATTTGCATCAAATGACACAATGAATCGCTGCGCAGAGGGATCTTCCGCCTTAGTTCTCGTCGTGAAGTTATGGAAGTTATGAGTTCCCACGTAATGTTTCAGAATTCTATTAAACCTCTCCTTCTCCTTCTCTCCATAACAAAAGCCACTTCCTTTTGCAGAAATCTTCTCTCCATTACTACTACATCCATTCAAGTTAAATTCGGATTTCTCTTTTATCAGAGAAACCCCAGGATCCTGATCCAATTCAGAATGCGAAACAGAAATATCGTCAACGTCTTCAATAGAAACCCTAGCTCTATCAACGGATTCAGAATGAGCACCATTGTCTGAAAAAACCCTAGATTCTGTCAAGGCTTCAGATGGAGAAGCCGTAGATTCTTCCCCAACATTGCCCGGAGATTTTGCTTCGCTGTTGCGTCGACCCATAAGACCTAGAACTTTACGCCCTCTTTCCGAGCATTCAACGCACTTA
>JAUPMG010125469.1:0-11637 GCA_031762675.1 Pachysandra terminalis | reverse complement strand
ACATGTGAGTTGTTATTAATTTTAGTGGTTATGATATACGATCCGCGGTCTAGCAATAGATCCCGAAGGTCTCACCTAGTGATCCGTGCCATCCCACCTTGGGATCTGAGTCTCCAGGATCCGGGGTGTGACACTTACTGACCATATTCTGGTAATAAGTTAGACTTAACTTTCAGACATCATTTCTGTTGAAGTTCTGATCAGACTTGAGTTTATCAAGACTTGGACATCATGATTTGGTGAGGAAGTCCCAGATGGACTAAATTTCATATGTTGAGGGAGTCATGATCCCAATATTACCAGATTATTATATTCATCTTGATAACGTATCATGTATTATACGTAACAGATGCCGAGTGAAATTCTGTTAGTAGATCGGTTAATGTATGGATTACAAAAGAGATGTTCACATGCTGGCCCCTTGGGATATTCCCTATGATCGAAAATAATAGAGGCGCTTGTGACCTCTAGGTTGAAGTTCCTAGAAACTATGATGGGCACATAGAATAGTCCAATATCACATTGCCATATATAGGGGTATGAATTCACTACAGTGAGACATCCTTGGGTATTGGACTTAGATTTGGTGTGAACATACACTAATCGATTGCCAAACAACAGGCATGATTGGACAACATATGTCTTTGCACGGATCACACTTGGTGATCACCCCTTTTTATTTTTGCATGAACATGCATTGCATTCATTAATAACTGAACCAACATTCATATTGCATTGCATTACTTATTATATGATCGTGTTTGTTTACATATTATGGTTGTCTTATTGTTGTTATATCATTGGGTAGTGGCATCTTACTGGGCTAAGTGTAGCTGACGCCTTTGCGTAATTTCAGGTAATTTAGTTAGAGAACAAGTTGAACCATACCCTTATAATGAACTTGCTGGAATTGATGAAAGCATGGAGTGATTTCTACTTAGAGTTTTGCTATCGGATTTATCATTTTCTTTCTTAGATTAGATATGATGTATAGGACTAGGGATTTGATTTAAACTTGGAAATAGAGTATTTTATTGTCTTCCGCTGTGATTTCATTAAAGTGTTTTGGATGTAATGACTTAATTATATTTTGATTATTTTCAGTAATGGTAATTTCCTTTAAGTTTTATTAAATCTCTATTGTTTGGCTCTATGATTAACTGCCACTCCCGATCTCGGTTGGGGTGAGAGTCACGGTTCAAACCTAAAGGGGTACGTGAATTACCTTAAGTTTGGGTCGTGACAAAGTTGGTATCAGAGCTTAAGTTTCCTAGGAACCTATGTTTTCTGGCCCTGATACCAAAGTTGGTATCAGAGCCTAAGTTTTCAAGTTTTAAATCAGATTCCAAAAGTTTTTGTTTGCTGATATTTTTAAAAGCTTTCAAGGTGTTGATATTTCAAAGTTTTGTGTGGTGTATGCAATACTAACAATATGGAAATTTAATTCATGATAAGACATGTTGTTTCTTCTTTCTACAGGCACTTAAGTTGATAATTCAATGGCTGGAAGAAGAAGAGGTGGTACTGTGGATACAAGTGTGCCGTCAACAAGTCATGATGACAACCAGAACTCGCAACTGGCTGGGATCTTTCAAGCTATGGGGCAGATGGCCAACATGATGCAGCAACAACAAGCTCAAGCCCAAGCATAAGCTGAAGCACAAGCCGAAGCATAGACCGCACAAGCCGAAGCACAAGCCTCAACACAAGCAAGAGCAACGTACGAATATCAGCAAACCGAATGTCAGAAGAATGTCAAGAGTATTGAGAAGTTTAAGAAGTTGGGACCGAACGACTTTAAGGGCACTACAGATCCGATGGAGGCGCAAGATTGGATCGACTCAATGGAGCATATTTTCGATGTAATGGAGAGAGAAGATACGGAGATGGTTCGATTCGCTGCGTTTATGTTTGAAGGTGAAGCAAGGAGATGATGGAAATCTGCCTTGGAAATCGCATATGTCTACACATGGGAGGATTTCAAGGTAAGGTTCTACTTAGAGTATTTTTTGAGAACTGTAAAATGGGAGAAGGATATGGAGTTTATGAAATTGGAGCAAGGGACAGTGACAGTACTTGAGTACGCGGTGAAGCTCACGGAGTTATCTCATTTCACTCCTTATGCGGCTGATGATGAAGAGAAGAAAGCTTTCAGATTTGAAAGTGGACTGAGGCCAAGCATTAAGAGCCGACTAATTGTGAGGGAGCTCACAGAGTACCATGAGTTGGTGGACTGTGCTCGCAAAGTAGAGAAGGATATACTGGAATTCCGAAAGATTCGAGACTTGAAGAGGGAGAGAACCTACCCTTCAGATTTACAGAAGAGACAAAGGATGGAAGAACCAACATAAAATCGTGAAAGTGGACACGTAAGATGTACTAATGGCAGGAGGAGAGGACATCGACAAGAAGAATGTTGGTGGTTGAAGAAATCACAAGAATAGCAAGTACTCGTATCCAAGTCGCATCACCAACTGAATCAGAAACCAGTGGAGCAACGACAGTTGAAAGAGAATAAGAATGAAAAACCAAAGAAGCAAACTCAACAAGCAAGGGTCTTCACACTACAACAAGATGAAATGACTGAAGTTACCGTTTGATTTCAGCAATAAGTTGATTTGAATTAGACTATATTAAGATAAGTATCTCAACTTTCTTAATTAAGAGGATGTCAAATTTCGAGGACGAAATTGTCTTAAGGAGAGTAGAATGTAATAACATGAACTTTTATAGGGATTAATTTGTAATTAACTAAATATATAGGGGTAATTTAAAATTTTAGCAAGATAGTTACACCTTTGACTTTGACTACTTGTGATTGGTGAGTTGCACAATAGGAAACTAAATTGTTTCACACACAATCATAACTCTTTAAGTTACAATGTGTAACTAATATATGTTAGGGACTTTTAAATCATAAACCTAATGGAATGCCATGATTTAAACATACACTAATCGAATGCAAAACAACATGCATGATTTCACAACATATGTCTTTGCATGGATCACACTTGGTGATCACCCCTTTTTATTTTTACATGAGCATGCATTGCATTCATTAATAATTGAACCGGCGTTCATATTGCATTGCATTACTTATTATATGACCTTGTTTGTTTACATATTATTGCTATCTTATTTATGTTATGTCATTGGATAGTGGCATTGACCTTATTCCAATTAAATGTGTATTTTATATGATTTGCTTACTGGGCTACGTGTAGCTGACGCCTTTACGCAATTTCAGGTAATTTAGTTGGAAAACAAGATGAACCATGCCCTTATAATGAACTTGCTGGAATTGATGAAAGCGTGGAGTGATTTCTACTTAGAGTTTTGCTATCAGATTTATCGTTTCCGTTCTTAGATTAGATATGATGTATAACACTAGGGATTTGATTTAAACTTGGAAATAGATTATTTTAATGTCTTCCGCTGTGATTTCATTAAAGTGTTTTGGATGTAATTACTTAGTTATATTTTGATTATTTTTAGTAATGGTAATTTCCTTTAAGTTTTATTAAATCTCTATTGTTTGGCTCTATGATTAACTACCACTCTCGATCTCGGTTGAGGTGAGAGTCACGGTTCGAACCTAAGGGTTTCCAAGTGAATTAGCTTAAGTTTGGGTCGTGACATTTAGTCTACTTTATTATTAGAGTTAGGTCTTGTTTGGTTAATTCTAGTTTAATCTATTAACCCAGTTTTCTATTTAAGCTGAAATTCTTTATTTATGACCTTTGTTTATTTATTATAACTTATAATCCTTAATTATATATTTTTATTAATCACCTTATTTTATTTGAATTATAGCCTTAGATTTAAGTTCCT
The DNA here is from genome assembly GCA_031762675.1 of Pachysandra terminalis. Classification (NCBI taxonomy): domain Eukaryota; kingdom Viridiplantae; phylum Streptophyta; class Magnoliopsida; order Buxales; family Buxaceae; genus Pachysandra; species Pachysandra terminalis. The sequence goes on along the minus strand of JAUPMG010125469.1, from coordinate 7,806 downwards.
ACTTGTAATTAAATTAGTATTTATCTTCTTTTAATTACTAAGTCTTATTCTAATTTGAATCTTTATTAGGCTTATTAGTGTCCTAATCTTATTTAATTGACGTTCTACTTAAGTTTATAATTAATATAAATTAAATATCAGCCCTTAAATTAAGATTACAAGTTCTTAAAAGATCCTAGCCACACATTGTAACTTAAAGGGTTATGATTGTGTCTGAAGCACTTTAGTCTCCTATAGTGCAACCCACCAATCACAAACAATCAAAGTTAAACATGTAGCTAACTTACTAAAATTTTAAATTAACCCCTTGTAGTGACCCAAAACCATAATTAAGGATCAAATTGTAATTAAAAGATAGTTGGGGAGTGTGTTGTAATTATTTAAGTTAGATTGGGTTGGACTTTCAGTTGGACGTGTGGAACACTAGTTAGGTTATTGGGCTTGACTAATTAGTTTAATGGGCTTAATTAATGGGCTGGTATTAGGAGAAAACGTGTGGACCTAATTGAGGGCTACGGGTGTCTTAGTAATTTACTTGAAATAATTAATGGGTTCTTCTAGAAAGAATCTAATTAAACTAGAAGGTTAAGTAGGTAAGTACATTAGGAGTTCCTAATTAGATTTGGATTGAAATATGTAATAGAGATTAGTTATAACTAGATTAGAAGGTTTCTAATTGGTTAAGCTTCTAATTGGGATTAGATGGTAAGTTTGGTGAGTATCTATAAAGAGGAGAGATTAGGAGGGGACGTACACATCATATATAGGAAAAGTTTTAGAAGAAAGAGAAAGAGAGAGAGGGCTGAGGCTTGGGATCGAGCAGAAGATGAAACAGTGAATATAGAGGAAGAACGTGCTAGTAATCAATTTCGGATCAGGCGTAATGTAAGTTGCATATTCTGTATAGTCTTCTTAGGATTTTGAGGTCAATTTGTGTGTCATTATATGCTAGAATTATTATTTGCAAGTTGATCATCATCGTACATGAATTTGCATGCTAATCTCTTTTATCGTGCTTAATTGATTTAATGTATCCATGAGGTTTATTTCCAGATTTTTTATATGTTTACATAAATTGAATTGAACTATGTTATGAGTTGGTTTTATATGCTAATATGTTGTTTAAATTATGTTTACTTAGTGTATAATGGCTAATAGGATGAATATGTAATTATTAAATAACAGGGGATTGAAATCTTATGTGAAAATTTGAGTTGAGAATTCCCAGAATGTGACCCAATGGTTGACGTCGGTACACCGACAACCCTACCGACAGGGAGCTACTGTGACCCATCGGTAGGCATCGGTAAACCGACTACCCTACCGACAGGGAGCCACTGCAGCCCATCAGTAGGCATCGCTACACCGATTACCCTATCGATGGAATTTAATAACTTAGACCATGGCAGTCGGTAGGTGTCGGTACACCGACCACCGTACCGATGGAAACTTGACACTCAAATTGGAGTTGGTAGGTAGGCATCGGTACACCGACCAACCTACTGACGGACTTGATTTAACATAATTGATTGTTTTAACTCGGGAACATGATTACTTTACCTAGGGATTATGAACCATATGTATATAAAGATTATTACTCGATTATGGGTTGTTGATTTATTATGTTAGCATGTGCTTGTTATGCATGAATGTTGTGGAAAGGAGACTTTTGATGGTATCCCAAGGATTGTTCGTGTGTATGGGCACACAGGCAGCTTTCGAAGGGTATTATCACTAGTGATCCTACAGGTTCGTTTTGATGGCTTATCCAGTCAACTGGGCAGCGACGGATGATGATGTGGTATTTGGGTAATCGTCCTGGGGTTTTTAATTCCCCAAAAGATTGGGGGTGACCGTCTCGAGGTTTTGAATCCCTCAAATGGTTAAAACAGCTACGAGAATTGAGCATGGGTGGGTTGCAAGTCCTAAAAACCACGTTGTACACGTGGGATATTTAATTGTGGAGACATTTTGACCGCAATGGTCGTGGACCGGGCTGGTGGTGAAGATTGTTGGGTGAGCCGACTAATCACCGGATTGTGGAGCGCTATGTGATGTTGATTGACTGGCATGACCTAGTGATACTTGTTGAATTGCTGATGATTGGATGATAGCATGGATCAGTATTGTTTTTAGTTGCTTTATGTTTTTAATTCATAGTTAACTTGATGTAATAAGGCAGTTGAGTTAGTTAATTATTTATGGGTTGTAGGCTCTTCTAAAGCCAATTGAATTGCATGATTTAGTTCTTTCGCACTCTAATTGTTTTAATAGAAGTGAGATTTTCTTTTATTATTGTGTTATTTGTGTGTGAGTCGTGTTCCTTGGTTTGGAACCCGAAGGTCTCACCTCATGATTCGTGCCACCCACCTCGGGATTTGGGCATCGGGACATGGGGCGTGACACCCCTATTTGAATTACGCCCTAAAACCTATACTTTTATTAAATACAAATTAATCCCTATAAAGATTCAGGTTATTACAAGCACAGACATTGGAAAAAGAGGAAATCTTGGTATTCATAATAATATATATTGCTCCTGATATTTTCATATTCTGGCCTCAAGCTACTGAGCAATGAAAATATTTTTTATCTTCTTCAACCTGTTGCAAGAGAGTCTTCGGATCAATAGTATGTGGACGATACATGTTCAACTCATCCCACATTCTTTTTCAGATTTCCAAGATGTTCACTGAACATCTTTTCACCTTGTTCTAGTACTGCAATCTCAAGTTTAAGTTCAACAATTTGGGTGGTGTTATTTTGACTGTCATATAATATTGTTATCAAATCCCACAACTATTATGCCGAGTCAAATAAAGTAAAAATTCCAGGAATGTGGGATTCCATCGAATTGAGAATCAAAGATGTAAAAAGTTGATCACCGGATATCCAATCATCATATCCTAAATTAGTATATGCAGGACAAACTTTCGTTCTTGTGATAAAACCCATCTTTTTCTTGCCACCAAGAGACAAGGATACAACCCTTGACCAAGGTACCTAGTTAATACCATTTAAGAGGACAGAAGAAAGCTTCCAACCAGGATTAGCATCCGATTCTCCCATTGATAAGCAATTATTGCAGTAGAAAACAAATATATTTAATATCCTATTTAATAATTTTAGAAGGGAAGTAAAAATCATTCCATGTAATTACCTTACCTACTTCAATTATTGCATATATTGTCATGAGCCATGCAATTGGTGATGAATGACGAATATAAAATATACATTTGTGCATCATTCTCAAATAGAATGGTCTACCATAAATATTTGTAGAATTTTTTATTTTTTTACAAGTGATAAATTAAATAATTATGTTGTAACATGACAATGTGAAAAATATGCAACCTGTACTCCTCTGTCTAGCATCTTATGCTCCAAACTGTAAGTCGCCTCATTGAACAAATATGATAAAAAAAAAAACTTACTCTGAAAAACTTATGGGGAAAACAACGTCTGAATTTGAAGTCGATTTTGACCTCTCAAATGATGTTTCAAATAGCCCAAAAGGGAATTAGCTTTGTACAAACGATACAAATCCAACGCCACTGGCCCTGCTCAATTTCGAGTTACGGTGATAGAGATAATCAACTTTGAATGAAGAGTGCATAGAAAAAAAAATCTGCACAAAGAAAAAGAATGACAACAACTTGCCTTATTTCTCAATGGTGAATTAGATCAGAATAACCATGCTCTGATACCATGTCAAAAGACAGTAAAAGACAATGACTTACGTGGAAAAACCCTAAGGGAAAAAACCACGAAAATAGGAGAGGAGATTCTTATTTCTTATGTCTCAATGGAGATTACCGCAGCATTATTTACAGTTACATTGAGCATAGGATGCCAATAATAGAGCGACCTATTTTAGCAACTTCTGGTTAGAAAATTCCCAATGAAGAAACTACTAAAATCATGATCTATCATATCAACCCACGAATAGAAACAAATCTCTCTTCTCCACCAAAAGGAGTGTGGAGATATTCTCAGAGATTCTTGGCTTAACATTGTTAATATAAGTGGTAGTCATGGATATTTAGCTGAATTTCTAATTCTTTGATGGTTTTTGCTTTTAAGGATAAGGGATAATAATATTTGAACACTTTTTGTACAAATATTTTCATAACTTGAGTAGCCAATGAGAAAAGGACTTGTGGAAGAGGAGTACTAGAAAGTATGGTTTACTCGTTGGCCCAGGTGATAAAACAAGAGAAGACACTGTCATGACAAGGCCATGATCAATGAGAGCCTGCACATTGATGAAGTGGGAACAATTATTACAACCAAATTGAAGGGTTGATTAACCGATTGAAAAATGATTATAAATACCCAAAGAGATCATGTCTCCAAGCCCTAGGGAAATTAACACTCAACCAGCACAATGCTACTTAGACCCCACGGTCATTTTATCCTCTTCGTTACTTCCATTGCAACAACAGTGCTATATTTCTCTCTTGTTCACCAGACACTTTCTCCCTGGAGTCAGTTCTCTCAGCCTTAGACACTCTTCCAACCTGCATGTGGTCACGGTCGATTCTCCGAGAAGCTGCTTTCAATCCAATTGATCGTTAGTCCAGCTTACTAGTGGGTCACGACCGTTGAGATAACTATTGGTTCATCAGTCTTCTTTCTTCTTTTCTTTTTTTTTGTTTGTTTTTATTATATTAATCATCAATGTATCTAATTTTTGATCATGAATATAGGGCTGTAAACGAGCCCAATATTTAAGCTCGCGAGCCGAGCCCGAGCCCAAAAAAAAATGCTCATTATTGTAACGAGCCTGAGTCGAGCTTAGGTAGGCTTGGCTCCATTAAAGCTCGGCTCGGTCCAATATATGATATATAAATTTATGTATATATATATATAATATTAAGCATTAAATACAAAGTTAATGGTGGTTTTGAGTAAATACCCTGATTTTGAAGGGTTTGTGCATCCTAGCTTTCATCTTATGTTTGTTGTTCAATAATATTTTAGGTTCTGGTATGATAAATCAGAGAGTTCAACTAGTTGGGAATAGATGGGTAGAAGTCTACATGTTTTTATTTATGTAGTTGAACTCATATGACTTAGTTAAACATTGTAATAACTATTATTATTTATTAGAACTAATTTTATTACTTTCACTTTTGTTCTTTTCTGCTCACAACTCTACCTCTCACATAACATTGAGTTTCAGATTCTCATTCTATCATTAGGGTTTTGTGTCTATTGAGTATGAGCCGTTGGATTAAGAATCATCAACGACTCATATTTTATAAGCTTAAAATATATGTAAATATATATACAATTTATATATTAATAATTGTTATTCGGTCAGGGCCGGGCTTTTAGGGATTATAAACTCGAACCCAGACCGAACTTCAGTTCGGGCACAAATTTGAGCCCGGACCGAACCTAAACCCAACTAAATGTTCAAGTTCGGGTTGTGAGTAGGGTTGGGTCGGGCGGGCTGGGCAAAACTTACACACCTAGTTGAAGACAAGATCTTTGATATTAAGTTTAACTTATATTTATAATTGCCATTATATTTACATTCTCTGAAGGATCAGGCGAACTCATCACAAAGGGGGAACCCCAGCCTTTGTCAATTGCCTAAGTAAAACACATATCTAGTGACTGATCACACGACCGATTGTTAGACAAACTCGGTTTAGTCAATGTGAACCGGTGGCTAGGGTCAAAAGTTGAATCCTTAGTCTTGGACTAGAATAAGTCCTGGCATGCCTGCACACATTGCACACTTACTACAAACGTGCCACATGCGAGTCGGAGGGGCGACCGAGGAATTCAGTGGGAACATACCCTTTTTGGCATTCCTGGTGGAACCAGGTGTATATCAATACTAAGGAGAAGCACCAGCCTGTCTGAGGAAGAGATGGATGAGAGAATACCCGTTGGAGGTGGAGATCAGCAGGTACAAGATCCACCTAGAATTGAAACACATAATGAAATTGGGTCCATGTCCAGTCCCGCTCCTCAGTAGGAAAATCCATATGAGTCAGTGCAGACTATGCTCTTAACCATAACCAACCTCTTTACGAGGTTGATGGTTGAGTCAAACCAGTCATTTTCGTTGCTAAATGAGAACATCAAAAGTGTAGCGGTCGGTGCTAACAATAAGCAGAGGGAGTTCAATCCTATGCAAATAGAATATCATTTCACAACCGCATCCTTCACAAATAGAAGATAAATCCATAGCTAGAAGAAGAAACAACCGTAATGAGAATATGTCCAGGACCGATAATGTTATCGATCAGGGGGCACCTAGGCTAAATGGTATAAATGCCAAGGGTCAAACCCAACTAGGGAACATGGACATCGGTCAGGGAGTACCCTTATAGTATATGGCAGATAATGACCTCTTTCAAGAGATCAATGATGTGGTCGATCCTACGGCCAGCGGCCTCGACAAAAACTAAGTCCATTATATGGTCCAGGAAGCCCTTGGCCATTTACTGAATAAAAGGATGAGCATGTTGTTTTATAGACAGTCATACCCTGAATGGATCTACCGATGATATGAATTCCTAAGGGATTCAAAATACCGACTAGCCTACCGATGAATAGATGTCATGGGATCAAGTTGATCGGTAGGTGTCGGTACACCGACCACCCTACCGAATGAACCATTTTACATAGATCGAATTGGTCGGTAGGTGTCGGTACACCGACAAATCTACCTACAAGGAATCGCTGTCTCAAGTCAGTAGGTGTCGGTACACCGACCACCCTACCGACAGTGAGTTGATTTATGGACTCGAGTTGGTTAGTAGGCGTCGGTACACCGACCAGCCTACCGACGGATTATGTCTTTAGAAATGTTAATTGATCGGTAGGCATCGGTACACCGACCAGCCTACCGATGGATTATATCTTTAGAAAGTTTAGTTGATTGGTTAGCTTCGGTACACCGACCAACATACCGATGGATTTGATTTGAACACAGATGATTGTTTTGAATGAAGTTTCTAATGTGAATGAAATGTACTTGGATTTATTGATTTCTAATGAATGTTTACCACAAAGTCAGGGTGATGCAAACCCTAACCATATGATATAAACTTAGAAGGTCAATATTGTGTTGTGCATGAAATTATGAAGGGAAATACCTTTGATGGAATTCAACGGATTGTTCATGTGTATTGGGGCACGGACAGCTTTTGCGGAGTGTTATCACTGGTAACCCACCTGTGACGTGAAAGGGCACCAGTGATGGTAATTGGTGGATTGTTTGTGTGTATGGGTGCACTGACAGCTTCGTACGGATATTATCACCGGGATCCGACTACCTGATTTATGAGTGTGGACGATTGTGTGATCTCATGTATACTTGGTCTGTCTTCGTGGTAGGCCCATAGTGAGGCTGGCAAACCACGGGAATACTGGCAGGCTGACCTGGCATGCAAACCATCTCACGTTCACCTACTGATGATAGATGAATTACTTATCCTGTCTAATAGATTGAGAGGGAAGAAGTAGGTAATGACTTTGTTGTCTGAGTTAACCGGGCAATGACAGATAGAGCACATATGATGTGATTGTTAAGTGTTTTGTTTGTACTCGGGTTAGGAAACTTGTGATGCTTCCAAGTAGATTATCCACGTATATGGGCACGTGGATAGTGTCTACGGGAATTATCATTGGAGACCTAAGTTAAGTGATGTGTCAATAATAACCACTCGCAATAGTACGAATCTTTGCAGATAGGGCTATCTTGAGGGTCGAACCACAAGGATCGGTGGTAATTCTTCCTAAATTATTAAATTAATTCCTATTGATTATGTAAAAAGGGAATGA
>JAUPMG010125448.1:0-11638 GCA_031762675.1 Pachysandra terminalis | reverse complement strand
AATGTGGATTTTATTAAACATGATCAGGCAGCTGCAGAGATGGATTATCGACCAAGCCGGATGGTAGTTGTTGCAAAACATGTCGAGGTTTTCATTCGAGAGTTCTTTGACCAGAATCCTCTTAGTCATATTGGCCTAGTAGCTATAAAGGATGGAGTTGCTCAGTGCTTAACAGATCTTGGTGGAAGTCTCGATTCCCATATGAAGGCTTTGATGAGTAAGCTGGGGTGTTCAGGTGATTCCTCCCTACAAAATGCCCTTGAGCTTGTTCACGGCTATCTTAACCAAATTCCATCATACGGCCACCGTGAAGTCTTGATCTTATATTCAGCTCTCAGTACCTGCGATCCAGGGGATATAAAGGAGACCGTCCTTTATTTTTCTTTCTTTCTTTCTCTTGTTAATAGATGTTAATTATTTTATTATAATTTGTTGACTAAGGTTCCGGATAATTACATAATTTTCTTATTTATTAACTTCCATAGTCAATTAGTGGAAATCAGTAATTTGTTCTAAATTAAATCAGTTTAAACAAAAATTTGTAATTTCGGTTCAGTTCGGTTTTCAGTTTAGGGTTTTCGGTTCTCAATTTGGTTCGGTTCGGTTCTGGGTTGATTTGCATACCCCTCGGTTTGGTTTTGGATTGGGGTCAACCCGGACCAAACCAAACCGAGTTGCACCCCTACTTGACAAAACACAAACAGATCATCCGCAAAACACTCATTCCATCACCATGACAAATATATAAGGAGAAAGAGGATCACCTTATCTTAACCTCTCTTCCGTTGGAAAAATCCCTCCAATCCACCATTAATGGATAAAGAAAAAGAAGTAGATGTAATACAAGCCACTACCCACATAACCATGTTCCTAGGAAAACCCCATTTCACCATCATTTCATAAATGAATTCCCAACTAACTGAATCATATGCACTCTTAATATCCACTTTCAATGCCCATCTTGGCTGCCCCTTATTCTTATGGTATTCATGCATCAAACTCATGAACCAAACTAATATTATCAGTTATCCTTCTCCCAGGACCAAATGCTGAATGATACTCTCCAATAAGAGAACTCAAAATAGGCTTCAATCTATTAGCCAAAATTTTAAATACGCATTTGTAAATCACATTACAACATGCAATAGGTCTAAAATCATTAACCCCAGAAGCAACTGTCACCTTTGGAACAAGGGTGAGAATAGTATGATTCACTTGTTTCAGCAGCTTCCCAGAATGAAAAAAATCAGTAATAGCTCTTACCAAATCATCCCCAACAATATCCCAAGCTTTCTTGAAAAATAGAGCAGTAAATCCATCCGGTCCAGGAGCCTTATCATCAAGAAAAGAAAACATACACTCCTTGATTTCCTCATAAGTAACTTCAGAACATAAACTCCTACCTTCCATCTCTGTGATCCCAATACCAAGAACATCCTCCTAGTCTTCAGGTCTAATAGTCTCTTGAGTCCTCCCAATAGAATCCTGATAATTTTGAATCAGTAATTCAGTAACCTTGTTCTTATCAGTATGTGTATTTCCATCAGAATCAACAATACTCATTATCTTATTCATAGTTCTATGTTTAACCATAGAGTTAAAAAAGAATCTTGAATTACCATCACCACCCTTCAACCACTGTACTCTAGATTTCTGCTTGTACTGAGCTTCAATCATTCCACTTAATTCTTTATAAGTTCTGATCAGCTCTTTCTCCTTTGTCACCAGCTGTACATTTCCTTGTTCATTCATCAATTCAGTTTGAGTCAGTCCCATTTCCCTTTTAGTGAACTCAGCCCTCTTTTCCAAATCAGAAAACTTTGACTTGCTCCACCCTTTAAGTAATTGCTTACATCTTTTCAGTTTAGACACAAAAACAAACATAGGAGTCCCTCTCCATTGTTCAGCCCAGGCCTGCTTCACTATCTCAACAAATCCATGTTGTTCCACCCAGAAATTATAAAATTTGAAGGGTATACTCCTCTTTGGATCATCCCTAAACATGGATACCAACGCCGGTGAATGATCTGATATACCTGGTCCCTAGAAATTCACTTCTGCAGCAGAAAACTTGTTGCACCAATCCAAATTAAAAAGTGCTCTATCCAATTTTTTCATAATACACTCATTTCCATCTGATCTATTTGACCATGTAAAAAAACACCCTTTGCTTCTCATCTCAATCAAACCATTTTCATCAATCATATCATTAAATTCCCTCACTGCTCCCCAATTTATAGGTCTTCCCCCAAATTTCTCTTTTAGTTGTCTCACCACATTGAAGTCTCCAATAATAATCCACGCACTAGTAGTACACACAGCCTTCAAGTTTCTCTATAATCTTCTTTTTTCCCCAGCAACTTCCATAGACAAATGAAGCAGAAAACATTTCCTTTGAAGCTAACAAGCACACTTCCGTATGAATTAACTGCTCAGTAACCATTAAGATCTGAATGTCAATCTCATTAGGATTCCATACAATCCATATTCTGCCATTAATAGAGGCCTCAAAGTTACAAAACCACTTCCACCCCGGAGCAACGCCATGTAAAATCACAGAAGAATTCACACTTCTCACTTTAGTTTCAACTAAACAAAAGAACTTCAACTTGTTAGTTCTAACCAGTTCCTTAACCTCCCTCTGTTTGAGATGGTCATTCAGACCTCTCACATTCCATACAGCCCATTTCATCAGTTTAATACTTTCCTTAAAGAACTTCTTGTAGCAACAGCTACATTCCCCTTGGGTATCACCCCAACCTCCTCTTTATCCCCGTTTTTCTTATTTTGTTTGTTCTTCCCTACTTTCTTCACTCATAACAATCAGATCCTGGATTCTCAATAGCTTCCGAAGCCTCTTCCCCTTTCACCCTTTTATACTTACTTTCCTTCATCTTATTCTCACCCATAAGATGAATATTATCCTTATCCAATTTTTCTTCACCAATCCCCACCTGTATGTTATCCATAACAGTACCTGAATCAACCTGCTCTTCCCTCAGAACATTCATAACCCCTCTAAGCTCCTGGTCTACCTCCTCCTCTTCGCCTACAAGGCAATAGAACTTGTTAACAGAAATCTCCCACTCCTTTTCATCCCCTCTTAACATTCTTCACAGCAGATCCATACTTCACCTCTCCTGAAGTACTAGAAGCACCTCCCTTACAAGTCCTACATACCTTGGTGTCTTTCAGATCAGAACCATTGCAATATTTCATTGGAGACTTTTCACCGTCACTAATAGGATCCAACAAGATTCTACCTGTTGGAACCCAAGTCTTAGAAACTTTAGTACAATTTTTTGAGAAATGTCCCAAACAGCTACACACTGAGCATCTACTAGGCTTCCACGGATATTCAACACCTACTTCCTCCAACTTCACTAACCCTCTTTTTCTGATTAGCACTACCTCAGGGAGTTCCACAGAAGCATCAATTTCCACACACACTCTAGCATAGCTAAGTCTAGTTCCAAGTTCAGTAGGCTTGTCCATGTACAAAGGCTTCCCCACTCTACTCGCAATATAGTTTAGTCCCTCATCCATCCACATGTCCAAAGGCACATTAAAGAACTTGACCCACACAGGCAACTTCTTCAGTTCAGTAGTTGAAAAATTCATCATAGGATTCCATTCTCTCAGAAGCAACAATATTCCTGCCATAAACCAGGGTCCTTCATCAAGGATAGCCTCTCTCATCTCCACAAACCCAAACCTAAATAGGTAGTGTCCATTCTCTAATCCAGTGACCTCCATCGAACCTTTGTTTCCCCACAACTTACCAGCCCATGTTTCACAATCGACTAGGGCAGTTTCTTATCAATGAAGCTACCAACAACACACCCTACCGATCGTGCCTCTCCAATCTCAACTACTGCTGCTGAAGGTTCCACAATCAACACACCATCTACTTCAGAAGGTGGCATATACCGGAGTATACCACTACTCTTCTTCGAGAAAAGCTGCCTCCATTCATTCTGGGAGGGTACCTGCGTCTTACCAGAAGGTCCGTCCCCCATCTCCTTGTCTTCCTTTACAGATACCTCCTCACCACCCAAATCACTTCCAATCGAATTCACAGGGACTCCTCCTGCGCGGGAACCTGAGGTCACTTGAAAATTACTGCGACTCGAATAACACTTGCACCGTCAATCCATGCCCCGAAATCTTCCCCAACCCAGATAGATCCCTCGGAGAAGAAAGGGACGAATTCCTAGCCATCATCGCGACAGCCTCGCTGGAGCGACTTCACCAGTCACTCCACCAGAGACATCAGATCCTTCCTTCATACAAACACACCAATTCAATCAAGGTAACAGATCCAGGTCCAATCTACAGATCCAGTCCTCATTCCACACCACCAGAGATCTAGTCCAGCCACTCCCGCAAATCGCCGGAGAAAAGATATTCAGAATCACACCAGAATTGAGGAAAAATCAATTGAGATGAACCAATTGAGATGAAAACGATCACCTAACCAGATCCGCTAATACACAAATGAGGATCAAGACTCACAGAACGATTAGAAGAAATCAAACGAAAGAAAAACCCTAATCAAACCAATCTGGCCTTCGGCAATACGTCGGAGATTCCATCCCACTAGAACAGAACAATTCAAACAACAATTGCCGGTTCAGATCGTGATCCGCACAATTAGGGTTCGGTTCAAACACCCAGAGAGAGAAATCGACCAGATATTTGAATTCCTTCTAATAGTGTTTCTATTTCTTTATATTAAATTTCGGTCATTAATTTTATATTAAAAATTACAACAAAATTCTAGCCAGTAATTTCATATTTAGAGATCCCTACAAGATTCTAGCCACATGTCATAACTTTTGAAGTTATAATTGCGGGTGATGCACCTAGTTTCATATAGTACAATCAGTCAAAATCAAACATGACAGCTATTACTAAAATTTTAAATTATCCCATAATTTTGTATTATTTACACATTAACCCAATTATTTTTGTTTGAATTATTTACATTAGGTCTTGAAATCAATCATGTAATCATATCATAACATACATTTTATTGAACACCAATCCAATTTACATTTTATTGAACACCAAACCTAAGCATACAAATCTAACCTCAGTAACATGATCATCATCTGTCATGCTTTAATATTCCTAGATTAATCATACCTATATATATCCTTCATCATACTTCCATGAAGACAATTAATATAATAACCAAGGAGATACCCTACCTCTTTTTCAAGCTTTCTCTGCAAATTTCTATCAACGAGAGGATCACCAAGTCTCAAACCTTCTTCTTCTTTAGCATTTCTTCATTCTCTCTTTTCCTTAGCCTTTCTTTCTCTTCCCTCTTCTTCTTCAGCAACACCGAAATTTCTCAGATCTGAGTTTTTCCTCACCTTTGGTCATGTTCTACAAAGTAAGGAACTTTCCTTATGCACGTCCTCCTATATGGAAGGAAGTTGAGGGAGTTAAGTAACGCTACTTCCTCCCATTCGGTTACTTGAAGTTCAAATAAATGGAAAAGGCTAAATTGTCCTTACCTCAACCCATGTGCCATACGACCAATTCAAGCCCATGCTCCCATACTAGGCCCAAGCCCAACTTCTGAAGTCATTAAAATCATATAATATCCCAACACTTTTCCTTAATTACATATAAGTCCTAAACTGCCAATCTTATTACAATTAAATTATATTCTAAAAATTAAGACCTATGGTTCATTGGAATTCCGTTATAAGGTTTTTAGATCATTAAATCATAATTAAATCATTCTAATTATGATTTAAGGTCAGGGTCACCACAATCTACCTCCCTTAAAAGAAAGAAATTTGTACCAAAATTTTACATACCTCAATCCATGAACAATGCCGAATACTGCTCCTGGATTTCACATTCCAGCTCCCATGATGCTTCGGCCTCATCATGGTGGTTCCATTGCATCTTCACAAGTGGAATAGTCTTGGTCCTAAATATCTGTTCTTTTTGGTCCATAATTGTCACTGGTGAGTCTTCATAGGACACGTCCTCCCTAAGTGGTAGTTCATTCCAATTTATTACATGTGATAGATCCGGTTCATAATTCCTCAACATTGACACGTTGAAGACATTATGAACCGTACTCAGTTGAGGTGGTAATGCAAGATGGTAGGCAACATTACCCATGCGCTCTAATATCTCGAATGGTCCAATAAAGAGGGGTGCTGGTTTTCCTTTTTTGCCAAACCTCATCATTCCTTTCATTGGTGAAACTTTCAGAAACACATGGTCACCAACCTCAAACTCTAGTTCTCGTATTCTGCGATCTAAATAGCTCTTCTGCTGATTCTGAGCTGCTAGCAGTCTTGCTCTAATTATTTACATTTTTTCAGTAGTTTCTCGGATGACTTCTAGTCCAATCACACTACTTTCCCCCACATCTGTCCAACATAAAGGTGATCTACATGGTCTCCCGTACAGTGCCTCAAATGGAGCCATGCTGATGCTCGATTGATAACTATTGTTATATGAAAATTCAGCCAAAGGGAGATGATCACTCCAATTTCCCTTGAAGTTCAGTAAAGCACTGAGCATGTCTTTAAGTATCTGATTAACCCTCTCTGTCTGTTCATTTGTCTGTGGGTGGAAGGCAGTACTGCAATTCAGTTGTGTGCCCAAGGGAGTCTATAAACTCGCCCAAAACTCCGATGTAAATCTAGTATCTCGAACAAAAACAATGCTTGCCGACACCCTGTGTAATCTCACGATCTCCTTAATGTATAGCTGTGCCATTTCATCTCTAGAAGCTATAATCCGTACTTGCAAAAAGTGTGCCAACTTGGTTAACTTGTCCACAATCACCTAGATAGAATCATCCCCAGTCTTGGACTTAGGCAACCCTACAATGAAATCCATGGTTACGTGCTCCCATTTCCATTCCGAGATAGGTAATGCATGAAGCATACCAGCCATTCTCATGTGTTCTGCTTTGACCTGCTGGCACATAAGATACCTTGCTACAAACTTAGTTATGTCTCTTTTCATTCCCGACCACCAATATACCTTCCGTAAATCACAGTACATCTTTGTACCTCCTGGATGAATAGAATACTTATACTTGTGTGCTTCTCTTAGGATTTCATTCCGAAAAGACTCATGACTGGGAACACAAAGTCTACCCTTGAATCTGATTACCCCATCAGTTTGTATCAACCAATCAGGCTTCGTCTCATTTGTAACCAATAGTTGTAAATCTTCGTCTGATTTCTATCCCTCAGAAATTCTATCCAATAGTGTTGGTCTAGCCACTAGGATGAATAGTAGTCCATCACTATTCTTCTCATTGGATCTGATATTCCACGCACTAAATGCTTCCACCAAGTTTTATTTCTGTCTCAACAAACATGACAATGTACTCCTGGGTTTCCTGCTCAAGGCATCTGCAACCACATTTGCTTTCCCTAGATGATATTGAAGTTTTGTCACATAATCGTGCACCAACTCCATCCATCTTCATTGTCTCATGTTCAATTCCTTCTGAGTGAACATGTACTTCAAACTCTTGTGGTCCATGAAGAGTTTGAAATCTTCTCCATACAAATAATGGTTCCACAACTTCAATGCAGTGGCTAATTCTAAGTCATGAGTAGGGAAGTTGCGCTCATGAGCCTTAAGTTTCCTGGATGCGTGTGCTACCACTTGCCCTTCTTGCATAAGTACAGACCCTAAACCCCTCAATGAGGCATTAGTGTAAACCGACAACATCTTCCTGCTGACTGGAATCACTAGTACGGGGGCTGAAGTCATTTTCTTCTTTAATTCCTCAAATGCAGCCTCACATTTGTTATCCCAATTAAACTTGACTTCTTTATTCGTCAAACAGGTCAAAGGTGTAGAAATTAGGAATCCTACAATAAACCTCCTGTAATATCCTGCCAGCTTTGAATTTCAACCGCATGCTTAGGTCTTTCCCAACTCAATACCGCATCCACCTTTGAAGGATCTACTGTAATTCTCGACTTGGACATCACATGTCCCAAAAATTTAACTTCATCCTTTAGGACGTTGCATTGCTGAACTTGGCATACAACTTATGCCCTAAGAGTGTCTTCAGTGCTACACTCAGATGTTCTTCCTTTGACTTCGAATATATTAAGATGTCATTAACAAAAATCACCACGATCTGATCCAAATATAGCCTAAACACTATGTGCATCATATCGATGAAAGTCGCAGGTGCGTTAGTCAACCCAAAAGGTATCACTACAAATTTGTAGTGTCCGTATTTGGTTCTGAATGCCGTCTTCTGTATTTCACATTCTCTGATCCTTAGCTGGTGATATCCCGACCTTAGATCAATCTTGGAAAAATATTTTGCCCCTCTCAATTGATCAAAAAAGTCATCAATTCTGGGCAAGGGATACTTGTTCTTAATAGTGGCTCTATTCAGTTGTCTATAGTCATTGCACAATCGCATAGATCCATGCTTCTGCTTAACAAATATTGCCAGTTCTCTCCATTGTGAAACACTCGATTTTATGAATCCCAATCTCACCAGTTCATCAAGTTGATCCTTGAACTCTTGCAATTCCATTGGTGCCATATGGTGGGTTGCCAATGAGATTAGAGCAATGCCCGACACTAACTCGATGCAGAACTCCACCTCTCTTAAAGGTGGTAGTCTCAGTATCTCTCGGAATACCTCAATAAGTTTTTTGACTATAGGGATCTATTCTAAGGACATCTCCTTGCTCTCCTCCATCAATCCTAGAAATTCTGCCTGATAGGAGTCCTTTTGGTTCCCCGAAATTTTACATTCTTACCCTCTAGGAGTTCAAAGGTACCTTCTCAAAACAGTCCCCCTTGGCATGGTAAGCGGCGAGCCAATCCATGCATAAGATTATGTCGAAGTCTGACATGGTTAATACTACAAAATCAGCTTCCAAGTTGAGATCTCCTAGCCTCACCACAAAATCCAAACATATTCTGCTAAGTGTGACCATTCCCCTAACTGGGTTTGCTATATGTAAAGGTTTACTCATCACAGATGGTATCAAAGCTGAGGACGACTCTTCCTATTGGTGGGGGAGATTGTGGGGTTCATTTCCGGGTGGGGTCTTCGTGGATAGGCCCAAGTGTGGCTAGCAGGCTACGGGATATTGACAGGTTAAGGTGGGACACAACGCATCCCACATCAGTAGAAGACAAGTCTGGAGACCAGTCCTTAAGGGGGACTTCGGACCTTTTAGTATTCGATTCTTTTTAGAAGCCGTGCAGGCTTCAGCTCAAAGTGGACAGTATCGGTACTGAGGGTTCGGGTCGTCACACACATAAAGGGGGGGAACCTACCATGGTAAGGCTAGGGCAGACCCAAGGGGTTGGGACGAGAAGGGAGAAGGGGGGGGGGGGGAGCAGGGGTTAAATGAGACCGTGAAAACGAGACAAAGGAAGAAGAATGGAAGCCTAGGTAGGACATGGATGAAACGAGACAACAGAGGTGGACCGAAATCGAAACAACGAGATATCGAGACAAGGAGAGGTAGGGGACAAAATGCAGATGACCAAATACGAAAAAACAACCAGGAAAAAGAAGAAGGAGGATGAGAAGAAGAAGAAAAAGAAGAAGGAATAAGAAACATAAAACAGAGGGGGAGAAAGAAATGAAAAGAGATAGAGAGTGGTAGGGTGTAGACCAGTTAGCAGGGGGAGGAGGAAAAGGATAGCCCGAGAGTAGCTAACCGGCTAGACGCCGATGACAGGAGGTCAACCCATCACCGAAGAGCAAAGGAGAGCTAGCAATGAACTATATTAAGACAATTTATGTTTGTGATGATTTACATTCCTTTTTTGTGACGTGGAACTGTAGTGACCCAGACCCAATTGGAATAATTATAGATTAAATTCTAATTAAACTACTAATTATACATTGGAATTTAATGAAAGACACAAGGTAGAATTCGACTAATTGATAATTAGGGAAAAACAAAAAGGACAATTACCTAATTAATTAAGAATTGGTTATATGGGCTAGACTTCTAATGTAAATGGATTAGAACCTAAAGCAAGCAAATTGGGCCCAAAACTTAGTTAAAAGTCCAATAGGACTTAAACAGGTAATTAAATTTATTAGTAAGGTTAATTAAGGAAACAAACCAACTTAAACATCATATGATTGATTCTCTACTATTTGAAATTTAAACTAAGCTAATTTGAATTCAAATGAACTTAAAAGGATAGAGTTCAAAGAGACTAGGGAACCTAGAAGCTAGGAGGAGAGAGAGTATTCTCTAGGTGTGGGACGTCCAAATCAAGGAAGAAGAAAGAGAGGTGTAGGTTTTAGGGTTGCAGAAAAACTAGACAATGAGGAGACCTAAAGGGAAGAAGGAGAAAGAGCAAATAGAAGAGAGGAAGAGAAAAGCTTAATGTAAGAAGGAGGCTAGAGAGGCTAAGAGGAAGAAAGGGAAGAGAAAGAAAAGAAAGAGGTTTACTGTGGTGAGAGGAAGAAATCTAGGAAGAAAAAGAAAAAGGAAGAAAGCGAAGACGAGGAAGAGAGTGGGTACGATGGTCACGAAGGGAGCGAATGATGAATGGCTCGAGGACGGGAACAAGGAAAGAGGATGTTGATCAAACAACATCTGAAGAGAAAAGAGCAAATCGATGAAGGCCGATACTAGGCCGGATTAGAAACTCGAAAAAATAGGTAGGGACTCCAGCGTTTCTACGGTAACTAGTTTTATGTATGATTTCAATTTTATAGATATAGATGGAATGCATGTTCTTGATGTGAAAGCATGTTAGATCTAATATCTAGAGAAACTATAAATGATGCATGCTATGTGGTTTAGTTGATTTATATGCTTAACTTGTGTTGCTATGTTTTCCTGTGTTATTATATGTTCATAAGGACTGTAAGTATGTTCTTAGATCTAATATTATATGTTAATGGATTTATTTGTTTAGATCTATAGAACAAATAGGTTTTTATGTGTTTAATGTTTGGATCATATGTGTAGGCTTTAGAGACTGAAATATGATTGCTATAATCGTAGAAAATCTTTGTTTTTGGCAGAGGCATTGGCCGTTCAGTAGGAGTCTCGGTAGCTACCGAGTAGCAACCAAAAACCCTCAGAATAATCAACTCTCTGGACTTGCTACCGAGGCTCGGTAGGTGTGCTATCGAGAAGTTATATAGGAGTCTCGGCAGCTACCGAGGTCCAAATGGACCCAAATTTTAGGGTTACGTTCCCTAGTGAGTTGTGCACATGCCGTATAGTTGGTTTGTGTGCAAAAGATCAAGAATTGGTTCAATTATGAAAAGTGTAGGAGAAGATCTAAAATTCAGGATTATCCGACTGATTCGGATGGAATAAGAGGTGATACCAACTCTTATTATGATTATAGGACCCAAATTTTGGATATGATTATAGGACCTCAAGATAGGATTAGTATGATTAGAAATTGTCACGTAGGAGTTGATTGATTGAATGGTTCTTATAGGATCCAATGTTGACTTATGTTTGACATAGGTTGACTTATGTTGACTTGTGTTGACTCAATATGACTTGTGTGACCTTGATGATGGTTGACTTGAATGATTGAACGAGGGTACTGTGAGTATCCATGACTATGAATGTTGTTTGTGTTTGTATGACTTGAATTTGTGATCTGGATGGGTGAG
>JAUPMG010125437.1:0-11639 GCA_031762675.1 Pachysandra terminalis | reverse complement strand
AACGGCGATTTAATTTTATCTTGAATAACACATGGGTACCCTTTTTTAAGGGTACCCTTTCTAATAACACATGGGTATCATTGAGGTACCCACGTGGCCGCAATCCAACGGTGCTGTATGGATTGATGTAACCCTTAAGCTGTAGAGGATGTGAGCCCGATTCCAGGAGCCAACGTATTCTCTCCGGTCGTCTCTATCTTTGTTCAGTGGAGAAAACGTTGGAAAAGGAGGACAGTAGTAGAAGAACTCCTTCTAACAGTTGTTCGGTTAGCACGACACGATATCGGGTATCTCAACGATGGACGAGGATCATGCCTCGTTTCTGATCGGTAGAATAGTGGAAAAAGGTTTCTCGACGGAATCCCAGAAGATACCTCCCGCCCCGTCTTCTTTTCCCCGGCCCACCGTTCTTCCTTTTCCCGTCGCTCGTCATCGCTCCCACGGACCGGTAGTTTTCCTTTTTATCATTTTTCCTTATTGATTTATCAATCATCTCTTAGAAACACAATCTAAAGTTTCAGTTGTTGTAATTAGGGCATACACGCCTACGGAGAGTTATCGGTTTCTCCATTTAGCACTACCTATTATCTCATCTGTCGTTTTGTTTCTGGAATGCATAACTCTGTATAGACGATAAAATCTTTTGGTATTTATGACTATGCAAACAATAAACGGCAATTGTTTTTGGTAGTTTCATCATCTAATTACCTCAAAATAATATTTCACAGCACTGGGCTCCGGTAAGTAGAAATGAAATTGCTTGTGAGGATGATGACGGCGAAGATCTTGATAAAGATGACACGGACTTTGATTATGTATCAGACTTTGCTAATCCAATACATAGGAAACCGGAAAAAGGTTTGGATTTTAGCAGATGGAGGGAGCTAATTCCGAATGATGGTTTGTTGACTACGTCCAATGTCCCAGAATCCGGAAACCAGAATGGAGATGGAAGAAACGCGATTGCAGCTACAGATAAGAAAGATTTATCTCGCCCATCTTTACATCGTGTTGGTGTAATTACCCCTGCAGAAGAGATAGGAGAAACACATACTGATTCAAGTGAGACTCTGACTAAAAATGGCAAGGTCATGACAGTTGATTCAGGTTTCGGGGTTATAGAATCTGTTTCAGACATGGAAGTAGATAATATTGCAGAAGTGCAGGCCGAGGTAATGGAGAAGATCAAACCTCAAACATCAGAAAATTTTAAAAAGCAGGAAGAAGAACATTTGGAGGAGAGAAAGAGTTCAACATCTTTTATGCCTTCAAATCTTAGCAAATTTGACTATGAACAAAGATCCGTGTCTATGGACGGTCAAATTGATGCTGAGAATCGTGCCCGCTTACAGAAAATGTCATCTGATGAAATTGCAGAAGCACAGGCCGAGTTAATGGAGAAGCTGAAGCCTGGATTAATAGAGCTGCTAAAAAAGCGAGGACAAGACAAATCAGAGAAGCAAACAAGTTCAGCATTAGATCTGTCTGCCTGTTCCCGTTTGGGCACTCCAGAAGACGAGAATCACTTGAGCCAAAATGCAAAAGAGACTGCACCGTCTGACAGTGCTAAAACATTTCGTATGGCGACAACAACATCCTCACAGGATACAAAGAACGAGCAAGATAATGGTGGTTTACAGACATCAGGCGCGGTCAATAGCTCCTTGTGGGATGCCTGGAGTAGAAGAGTTGAGGCAGTTAGAGCATTAAGGTTTTCCTTGGATGGAACTGTCATAGAAAATGACTCTGTCCAAATACCTGAGATTGGTGAGATGTGATTTTCTAGATATTTGGAAATATGCATCAGTTAATTGGAATTTAATGGCATTGTGAATGGAGGTTCTGAAGAATGCTAGCTACACGTTTAGTACAGCAGCATCCTTCCACTCCGCAAAATGACAAAAAGACCTTTAAGTGTCAGTTATGAACTACTAAAATACTTAAAAGTTTTTCTTTATGGGGGGAGAGTGCCTCTGTACTAAATTCATAGCTCCTGGCATTCCTCAGAATTTTCTTCTTTTTATAGTTTCTTATTTTTTAATCAATGTCATTGTCAAATGTTCGCTCTTCCTTTACCTGTTTAGTTCATATGTTCCTTATATCTTATATATATGTTATATGTCTTCTTTTTCTGGTGCTGATTTTTCTTGTCTCATTATATAAACTAGTTATGGCTAATTTAAGATGATTTTATTATTTATCACCCTGGTTTTGCTGCAGGGATGACACTTTTTTTCCTTTTTTTTTTCTCTTACGGAGAAAGTCTGAAGACTTATATAGATGTTCATGATTCATCTGGCGGTAGATTATTGTTTAATAAGCTGTCTTATTATTGATCATCATGTTAGCTGATTATGTAGAAGATATTCCCTTTCAGTATCTTGAAGCTTAAGAGGCTCAAGCATAGTGGTTGGTGTAGTTAATCTGCTTTGTTAAGGTCTTTGTGTTTCAAACACAACAAGTGAAATAAGCTGTAACACAAGGAACATACATTGTCAAGGAGTGAGCATTAATTTATATATATTAGGGTGGCAATAGGTCAGGCGCCTATAGGAATGGGTCCCAGCCCAACCAAAACCCATCCATTTATTAAATGGGTTGGAGATGGTTAATCTCTAGCCCTCCCATCTAATCCCTTTTAAGTCTTTTTTTACTTTACAAACGTTATTTAAACTGACAAATAATCATACTATTTTACATATTCTATTAAGTATTAAACAATTATTGAATATATTATACATAAATCATTGAAGGGTTGAACCCGAATCCAATGTGTTTATTGCTGGTTGAAAAACATCATAACTAATCCAGCATGTTGAAAACATGAACCCTACGCCATTCAAATATTGAGTTGGTTCGGTGGGTTGATGGGTTGGGTCAATTTTTCCACCCTTAACTAGGAAACTTTAAATATTAGAATATCAGGTGCACAATATGCCAATATCATGAATCTATTGATATCATCTTGGGAAGTTTTCATATTACATCATAACTTTTTGATCTTCTGTGTGCCAAAAAAGAACAATGATTGGAGGACTACGATCAATGAAAGTGATTCTCGACCTAAGTTCACTGATGCAAATAGAGGGAGAGAACTTGAGATATGGGGATTTGAAGTAAATTTGAGATATTAGCAAGGCAATTCTTTATTTCTTTTTTCGGTAAAGAATACTTTATTAAAGAAAGTAAAGGCTACACACTAGTGTCAAGTACACAAAGGGTGCACTTCAAGTAACTATGATTTCCACAACAATAATAAAATGCTTATTCCAACTAGTTGGGATTGGTGTTGCCAATCGTAACCTCCATTCCAATCTGTCAAAAGCCATGCCTTTGGTTAGATTATGAGTATCCAAATCCTTTCAGGCTGACTCCATCCAATTTCTTTTTGATTTTCCTCTTGCCCTTTTTGATCCTAAAATCAGTACCACTCACTCATCAATATGGTTCTAAATATCGCATCGTATCGTATCGCCTGTATCGGGCGATACGTATCGTGTATTGAGCCACTCGATACGATACTCTAATGCACAATACGATAACTCAAAAAAAGAAGAGTATCGCACGATACGGTCACTTTATCGACCATATCGCGCGATACTTTGTCGATACACTCGATATTTTCAATTTATTGAAAGTATCGGTCAATACTGTCCAAAAAAAAAGTCAAGAGCTGTTAGAATCTTGGGGTTTTGTTTGCAAAACCTTAAAGGTTGTGAATCAATCGAAGAGAAAGAAGAGAAGAAAGAGAGAGATTTACATCGATATAAAAAAATTAGAATCGAAGAGAGAGAGAGAGAGAGAGAGAGAGAGAGAGAGAGAGAGGCGTTACAGCGTACTTGGTGGCTGGCACTGCGGCAGCTGGGTGCTGCTTCTTCTTCTTATATATGATTTAAATATATATTTAATATATATATATGTGTGTGTGTGTGTGTGTGTGTGTGTGTGTGTGTGTGTACATATTTAAGTTGTACATTTATTTTTATAAATATTATAAATTTATATTATATACATACAAATATATAAAAATTGCATATAGTTATATTTTATAAACATAAATGCCTTAATATTATATATATATATAAATTATTTAATTCATTTTGCATATGAATTTTATTCACTTTCCATGCGCCAACGCGTGTAATGGTTGGCTTCTAAGTTAATATATATATTGTATGTGTATGTGTATCAAATTGCATATAATTATATTTTATAGACATAAATGCCTTAATATTATATATATATATATATATAAATTATTTAATTCATTTTGCATATAAATTTTATTCACTTTCCATGCGCCAACGTGTGTAATGGTTGGCTTCTAAGTTAATATATATATTGTATGTGTATGTGTATCATATCAAAGACAAGTTAATTTATCATATTTTGACCTTTTCTTTGCATAAAAATATGTATTGTTTTATGTATCTACCGTTTTCCTTGCGTATCCACCGTATCCATGATTTTTCTAGTGTATCCACGCGTATCCGTGTCGATACTCGACACGTATCCATTTTCTGACCGACCGATACGCTACCTCGATACGATATTTTAAACTATGCACATCACAGACTCACAACTACCTTCGTAGGTCTTCCTTTTACATTCCCAAACCATCTTAACTTACACTTACTTTCCTAGATTTCCCAACATCCTCATCTTAACAATGCTCATCCTATGCATATGTTGCTTCTTTGTTGTCCAACGTTCTGATTCATACATCATTGCCAGTGTAATAGCTGTCCAGTAATTTTATGAAGTTACATTCAATATACTCGGTCTTAACTCGACTTATTTAAAACTTTTTGATTCCAAGGTCTCCTTATAACTCCAATTTTACATTTACTCTCTCCCTAGTTTGGTCCACCAAAACTACATCATTTGCAAATATTATATACCAAGGCATCTTTTTTGAATATGAGTAGTCGGTTCATCTATAATTAAAGCAAAAAGACAAGGAATCATAGTTGACCCTTGATATAAATCTATTGTTATTAGGAACTCATGCGTGCTCCTATCTACCGCTCCCACCCTAGCTAACGCATCTGCAAACATGTCTTTAATGCCTTAATGTATTTGATTAGTAGTCTTTTTCTGCCCAAAAAGAAACTTGGTGGTGGAGTGATAATCTCCAAAAAAGAAAAAGATTGAACTTATAAAATTTCAACCTCCCAATCTACTAAAAATAATTCTCTAACTCCACCCATGAAAGTCAAAGGCAATTGATACCCATTGGAACAGGATTTATATTATACTTTTCTTTATTTAATTCACATCATACTCGTTCCGTTAAAAATGTGCATGTTTTGTTATTTCTAGATTGACCAAAGACAACAAAGGAAATGTGTTTGTCTCATTTGCTAGTACATTGTTTGTGTGCATCAGAATCGTGTGAGTTCATGTTGCAGAAAATCTGAATTTTGTTTCTTTTAATAGTACAATAGTTGGATTTAGTTTGTGCATGGTTGAAGACTGGGTGCCTTTTTGGTGAACACTATCCACGTGTCGTTGAATGCCTATGTCCTCTCACATAGATCTGGAACGGGGTAGATAGATCCATCACAGGCCTAAACTGCTATGACACCGCCGTCCCCGTGATGTTACTCGAATTGGATGGACAAGTGGGTTGAGAAGGCGTGGAAGGTAAGCAGTGGGTAGGACTCCATACAAGAGTTGCTCAAGCGCATTGCCACCACATCTGACACTTCCTCTCATAAAGAAGCTCTTTCTCTCTCAATATTTTTTCTCTTTATGCCCCTTTGCTTCTTCTCTTTCTTTCTCTCCTGAAGTTCTTTGCGGAAAATTTCCTAAGTGTGGGAAACTCCCCAAATGATCTAGTCTCAAAAATCTAATCTCCAACAATGTCCAATCTTTTTACTTGGGGCTTTATATAGGCAAACGGAGTTTCTAAGATGGTGAAGTGTCACCATCCCCTTTAATCTCATAAGTTTCTCATAAATCTTCTTTAATTAATGAGAGCATCTCTCTAATTTCATACCACTTAAAGAAAGAGATAATATTTCATTAATTGAAAATTCATCAAATGACGACTCACTAATTGACAACTCACACTAATGAGGTGGTACTTTGTCTACAAGCTTGATGTTGTGAGACCCTAGATCGTCGTGCCAGGGTTTCGGTCGTCGACAACACCCACAACTTTAGCCGCCATGCATTTCGGCGTCTCCGTTGGCTTGACACATACCAAAAATGGACCCAAAGGGTAGAAAACATTCTTAGGTCGTCCAGCGGGGATAGGCCCGGGTTCGTAGCCTAATTGGGGTGCCCGAGGTACCGGGCTGTGTTTAAAAACTCGGATAGGGCCAATAACTCGGGAGTCTACCTATTCGAGTAACTCGGTATCACGGCCACAAGTACCAACTGGTCAGTACAAAAATATATTAATATTTTAAAAATATAATAAAACTAAAGAAATATGAGAAAATTATAGAAAATATGCAGAAAAGTCAGACGCATCAAGAAGCTTTCGTTGAAACAAAAGAAAAAGAAGAATATGAGAGAAATTACTCACAGTCTTTAATCTCTATCCTCACCGTGCTCAATTTCTTTTCCGATTAAGTCTTGAGATCCATTCAAATCTGTTGAAGGTTGTTTAAGCCTCAAGATTTTAGACATGTTAGACTCCAACTAAGATTTGGGCTTTATTTCTTTTTTTTTGAAACCCTTGCTGCTCTTGAAGTCCTAACTCCCAAGACTCTAAATGTGTTAAAATTAAGAACATAAAGAGTCCTACAATTAGTAAGTTAGTTTTTTTTTCCTTGAGGAAAATATGCTTTTATAGATAAGGCTTAAGTGTGGGAATTAGAGATTACTGAAAAGGATAATTTGGTTCATAACCTAGTTAATCGGTTGAGTCAACAGAAAACTCGTGCGAGTTTTATGAGTTACTCGACCGAGTTTTCTGGTGACCAACTGGTTAACTGCCCCCTGGTTTTAGGGCAAGTTAACAAGCAGAACAACCTGTCCGAGTTACTTGGCCGAGTTTTCCAAGTTACTCAATAGTTTTAAAACACCGAGTCCTAGCACCCTCGGCAAGGTTAGGTGCCTCGCTCATTCTTAACTTGTTTGTTGGGGTGTCCGGTGAAGCCGATTCTTGCCGAACATCCGAAAATACAACTTTCCCAATTTACTTATTTTATAGTAACTTGCCATTGTGGCAGGTGATGACTTGGCAATGACATGGCACATTGACTGCCACATCATCACAATATGCTGATGTGGCATTCTTGCTAGAAGTAACCATCATCAAAGACGAAGCTAATGGGGTGGATTGGAGTACATTTGTTGAATCTAGAAAGGCCAAGGGAGAATGACTAGAAGGGAATCAAGTGTCGTATATAGAGCAAAGTCCAAAACTCTCACAAGATAAGCATAGAGGGGGCAGAGAGAGTTTTGTGGGTTTGCATAGCGAGGTAACATGAGGGGGCTGCTTTTCAGACTGATGTGTCAAAAATACATTTTGTTGCAAATAATTTTGAATCTCAAGAAAATAGGGAGCAAATAAGAACACAATGGTATACCCTTGCTTGAAGTCCATGACAAGTTGTAACATAAGAAACAACTCATTGTGAAAGCTACATAACTGCATATAGGAGATACATCCGTATGTCACACTTTAAAGTCCCACCTAATAATCATTGTCTCAATTTTTTATCTAAATACCAATAACCACAAACCCATTTATGGCTAGTTTGGGCTGGAAGAATCCACATCCAGTTAACCCAAAAATATGGTCTTAACTTGGGCACTAATTGGCTGTGGACAGATTCACTATGGAGGGATCTTCAACCATTGATTTACCACTGAAATATCGAAGCTTTTCGGATGAGGGTTCTTGCTTTCTTAGAATATCAGCGATTAATCCCTCTTGTTACCAATTATTCAATGCAGTTCATTATGCACAGTTTGGTTCTCCTAGCAACCCAATTTTCCTACTAGTGTGCAACTGTGTATGAGTGCTTGAGATTTTTTTTTTTTTTTAAATCCATGTAAAAAATGCAGAGGCTGGTTTCATGTGGTTATTGACGATGGTGTATGGCTCAATAAATCTAGAGATCTTCCTATACTTTGGAAAGAATTCGAGGATATTCATAGTTGTTGGAATTTCTCATCGCGTGGTTTTAATGTAATCCATTTTTCTAGTGAATAAAAAGCGGTGATAGCTAAATTACTAAAAGCGTAAGATAATTATGCATATTTGCTTGCCAAATGTCGAGGGAATTCTCTGTCTCTCTCCCAGAGAAATTTCTTGGAGTTTTTTTCTCAAAAAGTATCCAAGAGATGGAGACATTTCTGATATTCCTTCAATCTTCTCAAAAATATGTTTCCCACCTTCAGAAAATGATTCAAGAATTTGAATTCATAAAGTATTGTGGTATTTTCTTCTTGGTCCTTCTTCAAGGTCCTTTATTTTCTTGATGATCGTCCCTGGTAGACTCCTTTTGTTAGCTCGTTTGGAAGTGCCCAGTAGAGGTGGCAATTTTTGAACCTGCTCGCCAACCCGCCCAGACCTAACCCGACTAAATTGGCCAGGGTTGACCCCCTTATTAGTTGGGTTGTGTTTGGGTTTAGGTTTTACCAACCCACCTGAAAACGGGTCAACCCGAACCCAACTTGCCAACCTGTTTAAGAGGTCCTTTTGGTCATTTACATACATATATGTGTGTGTGTACATGGTTGTATTATACACATTAATTGTCTACCTAGGACATTAATTTGTTAAATTATTATTAGGATCAGTATTATTATATTAGGTTCCTGTGTAAATGATATTTCCATGCACATGAAGGTTAACTTGTTATATTATGTATAGGTAACATGTGTGCATGGTTGTATTATACACAGGTTTGAAGTTATGTTTTTGGTACAGTTAAAAACTTAAAATATGCTAGACTAGAGACTATAATTGTATTTTGAAATTATTTTATTATTCATAGGTATTTCTAAACTTGTCCATAAGTTGAAAATACCTATTTTTTCTTTTTTTTTAAAAGAAAAAATAGGTATTTCTAAACTTATATCTCTTAAGTTGCAATTGGTCTAGCTATTATTTGATCCATTTAAGATGCATGAAATTGAAGAATCTTCAAGGACAAAAGAGTTATGTTGGAGCTATCATTGGTATGTTTTGTTGTGCTAGCATAGCTACATTGTGATGTCACCACGTTTTACTTTGATGGAGGCATTCTTATGGAGAGTGAAAGCAGTCACTCGATTCCCCTTGCTAGTTGGGAAGGTAACTCCAATGGGGCTGAAATTGGCCCTTCTCAATGGAGAAATCATCCACAAGGATAGTCTAAATAAGACATAAACATATTTAAATACACCGGACACAATAAAACTGTCCAAATGACGTAATAAAATTAGATGAAATGAGCAAACACAATGAGGAGAGACATCAATACATCACGTCCATAAAGAATGGCGTCCCAACTCAATGTCATCCTCATCACTCCACTACCCTTATATATACATTGTTTTTGTCATATTTTGGGTTATTAAATGTATTTAGTTCTAAGTTAGATCCCTACAAAGTTTCATTAAAAAGATACCCATTTTCACCCTTTTTTCATTTTTCTTTATTTTTACCCACCATGTCGCTGATATGTCCATGGAAAGGTCCGTCGACATGTCTTGTGACAGTGACATTTACATACTTGGTTGGGAAAAAGGGTAATTCAAGGGATTTTTGGGGCTGATGAGCTTGATTCGGGAGATCGGATATTTGGTTCTTTCTTTGAACAGCTATTTTTCTGAAAGCCCAATGGACAGGGAATGACAAAATGATAGGCTTGCTAAGGAAGGGTGCTCATGAGTATTTTGATAGGTAATTGTGTCATTAGTTGGGTAAGAGGGAGGGGGAGGGGGTTGGAGTCTGTCATATCCAAAGGTAGTAGGGTGGTAATTTTCATGATTTTTTTGGATTTAAAAAGGATGTGGATTTCTTCACTGCCTGTGATGGAGCTTGATTTGGTGCATCAATAATTAGAAGTATTTATGCTTAATATGAATTTCCCTCTCTTTCTCTTTCATTCTATAGGTAATATTCTAGATCGTAGTCAGAATAGTGCTGATAATGTCGTGGGACGTGACTTCTTACGAACTGAGGGGGATCCTGGTGCTGCCGGATACACCATCAAAGAGGCGGTGGCACTCAGTAGGAGCATGGTGAGTTTGTATATTTTTTTCAATCCTTTTAAGGTTTCATGCAGGTCTGCAATATCCAATTAAATTGATTCATGGTAGGCTAACTTACTGCCTATTCTTTTGTTGTAAAGTAAAACCTCTGAAACGTGTGTTACATTCTGTGGATTGTTGACATTTTGCTTGGATATGCTGAACATAAATAATCCACATTTTCTAGAATATCTTCTCTCCCCTTCTGTTTTATCAACTATTGGTATTGGTAATATTCCATTTCCTATTATTTAATTAATTAATAATAATTTGTCAGTAAGTTGTGATACTTAATTTTTGACATTTTTTCGCAATGTGGATTTCAGATTCCAGGACAACGAGCCCTTGCGTTGCAGCTTCTTGCATCTGTGCTTGATAAAGCATTATATAGCTTAAACAGAAGTCAAGTTGGGTGCAGTATGAGGAATGCTGATAATATTGGCAGGTCTATTGACTGGAAGGCTGTTTGGGTTTTTGCACTTGGTCCAGAACCTGAGCTTGTTTTATCACTAAGGTGAATTCAATTGCATATATTACTGATCCTATCTAATTGCCTATTTGCCAGGTTTGAAAGGAAACTGTTTTGATTGCACTGGCTTATAATAGATAAGTCCATCATGATCCATCATCCATGTTGGTTCTTCGTTGTTTAGAAAAACAAATCATTGAAATATAAATCATAAATAGACATGGAATCATGTAAGAAGCATAGGAAGTGCAAACTTTAAGCATCAAAGGGTAATATCACATGCTATGAAATTATCCAGTCTGCTGTAAGCTTGATAGATTCCTTATTAGCACGGATTGGAAAGAGAAGTTTGGTAAAATTCTTCAAGAGAGTCTTCCTTGGCCTATTTTAGATCAATACCTCGTAGCTCTTATGGTTGGTGGAATTAAGTGGGGTCCACATCCATTTAGGTTTTTGAGTATGTGGTTCTCTCATTCTTCATTTATAAAAGAAAGTTGAGACGTGTTGCCAGAAAGCAATTTATAATATTGGGAAGGCTTGAAATTCATACTGGCTAAAAAAGGCATGTTGAAAGATATTTGATTGGATAGCTAAAAGGTCGAAGTTCTATTTTGAAGATGAGATAGAAGAGAGGAAGAGGGCTCCATTTCCCAGGAAAAAATTTGGGAACAAATTTATCTTAACGCAACCTTTGAAGAGCTCCTCGAAAGGGGGGATTAGTTGAAGGCAGAAATCCATGATCAGATAGATAATAAAAGAGAATGTTAACACAAATTTTTTTATAGTGTGGAAAATGGTAGGAGGAAAAACAATATTTCATAGTTTGTCATTAAAAATGTTCTGATGCAGGATCCTTAGGAGATTGCAATAGAGTTCACAAATTTCTTTCTCACTTTACTTTGTTGCAGATGTTGAAGGGCCTAAGAGTGGATGGAATAGGTTGATCATCTGTTCCTCAACGGAACATGGA
>JAUPMG010125426.1:0-11640 GCA_031762675.1 Pachysandra terminalis | reverse complement strand
GACCATTATATCACAACATTTTTCGAGCTTGTTTCTAGCTTCAGGGCCGCTGCTCCCAAAATCTTGTAAAATACCCAGAATGGTCTTGGCATCTTGAAGACGACTCTCATCTTGGTTGATACCCAATCGTCCAACTTCCATACCATCACCAGCACCATCGTGTTGAACACCGTCATCATCATCATCATCACTATAATCATCACTTCCACCACCTTCTGGTTGAACAAAGGTGCAAGTGATTGGACTTCTAGAAATAAAGGAGCAAAAATGACTTGGAAAACCAAAATTCCATGGAACCTTGAGAGTTTTAATGCTGAAAGGCCGAAAATCAGATGCAGTGTACGGCTTTAAGAATTGGGTTGGAACGACATTTGATGAGTTGAAATGGTTATTTAGCAGAATAGACAAGATTGCATCAATAGATCTTCTTCTCAAGTTCCACATATCTTTTTTCTTCAAACTGATCTCGCAGTCTGAAAGTTGGGATTCTAGGAGGCTTCTGAAGAGAAATAAATCATGAACAGTAAGATTGTCTTTTTAAGTTAAGAGGAAAAAAATGAATAGAAAGGATAGAAACATATATTTTATTCTAATCATTTATCATGCAGATAGAGAGGGGACAATAGTAATCTCAAGCAAAACCTGTATAAAAATTGTTTGTGTAAAGTACAAGAATTTCCTACCATTTTCACTTTGGCACGCTTAGACGGCATGACTACACCTCAAAACCTGTAGTCATGACTACCATTTTCACTTTGTGCAAAACCTGTACAAGAATTGTTTGTGTAAGTGACTAAGATTCTACAACAGATTTCCTACCATTTTCACTTTGGCACGCTTAGACGGCATGACTACACCTCAAAGCTTACCGTGACAAATACCTCTCCTTTCATGGCATCATTATTTATTTCTATTTATTTATTTCATGTAAATACTTCTCTCTTAATGTCATCATTCTTCATTTTCTATTAAAAAAAATCAAGAATTTTCTCTTTTCAATTTTTATGTTTTCTGTTAGACATATATGTCCTCAAAAATGTTATTTTGATTTACACTATGGTTTAAATTTCTTTAAATCATATAATTATCATTACAGATTTTGTATGACTAATGTATCCTTTCTTTGTTCAAGTAATTTCAAAAATCTAATGTATACAATATATAGTTCTAGAAAGTTCTTTTTGACCCGTCCTACACATCTAAAGCACAAGATATTTATGTTTATGTCTTTCAACAGTAAATAAAACACGCAGATCCATTGGATAGGAATGCACTTTGCTTTGTTGCTGCTTCACCATAAGTCTCTGCATAAGAGTTTGTTGATGGCCATTTTTTAACCGCATGTCACATTATTAGAGTGAGTTGACAAAGCAAATAACTTACCATATTATCTTCTTGGATTGATCATGCCATAAATTATTCAGTAAAAAGCTTCGGAAAATATCCTAGTAGAATATTGTAGCTATTAAAATTTTCCAAATTCTCTGACAAATGATGTAAATGAACGGAAGAGTTCGAATATGCTTGAGAACGTGCGAAATGCCGAAGCAAAGATGAACAAAAGTCAAAACGCAACAAAATACTTGAACCAGTAGAACCCGGCCGAGGAGCCATAGCACACCTTGGATTGGGCAACCAGGTTGGTCTAGACGCCCTGCCTAACTGGGTCCAGCAGGTGCTTTAACAAGATTGCCCGTGTTGACACTCCATTTTTGCATATGAATGACTTCCTCAAACAATTTAGAGGTCCCAAGGCCCCAACACTCAATAATCAAGAACAAAGTGTTAAAGATAGTGGCCCAAATTCACTAATCTCTAGATCTACGGGGGAGAGACCTGAGGTGCCCTAATTCATTATTTGACATAGTGGAAACGTCTCTCCCGTGGACGTAGGCTACACTGAACCACGTATATCTATGTGCATATTTTGATCTTCTGTTTTCATGATTATTGCTTGTTAACTGTTGAACCATTTGATATACGTTGTTATGCCCATTCTCTAACAGCTTAAGCTTTTAGAGTAAGTGGTTATTAACACGGTATCAAGCGGGAGGTCGAGTGTTCGAATCCTCAGGGTTATGTGTTTGTGTGCTTATTCTCCCACGCATATGTTGTTCCCGTGCGGGTGCTCGTTTGCCTCAGTGCCCTGTGTTCTCCCACGGATGTGTTGTTCCTGTGCGGAGCCCGCACGTGCGGTGGGGGTGTTGAACCATTTGATATACATTGTTATGCCCATTCTCTAACAGCTTAAGCTTTTAGAGTAAGTGGTTATTAATATTAACAAACAACACAAAGGAAGGCAAGCAACCAATACTGTGTAGGGATTTTAAGTAAAATGACCAAAATACCTTAGCGGGTCCCATTAAGACCTTTATTTTGGATGAATCTTACATTAAAAGTTCAACCACAACCACGAACAGTTAGTTTTAGACTAGTAATTCTAGGCTAAGGCAAGTGGTTTCCAGTAACACTAGAAGTGGCATCTCTCGAAAAACAAAAAGATTTCCAATAATTAATGGGTTAGAAGTGATAATATCCAAGGGTTAAAAGTGATATGTCTTGCATAACAAAGAGGATTTTCATTGGAATAAAAGAAAGCATCTAATTTAAGTGACACAGAATTTGAAAAGAAGCTAATGCACATTCCAAAACCTCAAGCAAACATAGAAAAGATACAAAATCACATCCAAGCTAAATCAGGACCACATATGCCACGTGGCAAGTTGATAAGGTCATATTTGGTTGATCTGCAAAGCCTCAGCCAAATGGCTATATGGTCCGCTATGCTTAGCCGACTAATCACTTTTTGTCGCCTAAGACCTAATTCAGGACCTAGGGTGCACAATTAGGTGTTGAGTTGACAAAACTGCCATCCAATGAGAAAAAGATGATTGAAAATTGGGGTTTTAACGCCTATACTAATTAGGAACTCCCAAGTCTATAAATATGACCATTAATCTAAATCCTAGAGTATCTATAATTTCTTGAAACATCTTGGAGTGCTTTCAAACTGAGAAAGTGAGAGAGAGAGAGAGAGAGAGAGAGAGAGAGAGAGAGAGAGTTTGATACTTGAGGCCACCTTTCTATAATAGACTCTAGAGAATCCCTACAAGCTCAAGGAAAGAATCCTAGCTTGCTATAAACAAGCCTACTAGATTTCCATTGAGTGTTGAAACCCTCCTGCATGTCCTTAAAATTTGATGCAAGGTAACACATAAATTCTCACTAATTCATTACACACTTTATACTTTTTTTTTGATTGTTTCTTACACACATCAAAAAACTTAAAACTATATAAAATACAAAAACTACCTTCTAAAGAAATAAGTAAAAACCAATTAAGACTCATATACTAATTTACAATAATTTTGATTCTCAAACTCTCTAATAACAATTTGATATTGTGTATTAAAATCTTAATTTAGTAATTCAATATACATATTAAAAAGAATTCATTCTTTTTTTTCAAAACTAACAAACATTACTAAAACATCCTTCAAGAATTGAAATATTAACAATATACTTAAGGAATTTCTAATGCTTTAAGGGTTACTATAAAAACAATGTTTTAAATTTTGGCAAAATTTCCCGAAATTTTGTTATGCTGCCCCCTAGAGATAATAACTCAAGGCGACTTCCCCATTTTACAAAAATTGGCGATAAATTGAGATATGTATCACCAATTTATCGATATATTGCCAATATTAATGATATATTGAATTTATTCTTTATTAAAACTGGACGACACAATCGACATGGGGGAACTTTCGATCGAAATATCTCCCATTTCAACTAAAATCTCCTTTTCTTAGCAAGGTGACCCAAAGTTCTTTTTTTTATCTTTTTTTTTTTTTGCATGTTATTCCAGATTTGAGTTACAAACTAAGATCCAACATTAATCACACAGCATATTGAAGATTGAAGTATCAATTTTGAGGATTTGTGAGGTATATCTAACACCCTCATATATTTTTGTTTTAAGTTGTATTTTTTGCATAACTCTAATTCCATTAGGTTGAAAACACATGTTGATGTATCTATTTGATGTCAGGTCGACACTATGTGGATGTGAAACTCATTGTTGTTATACATGTGATCATGTATTTGGATGTTGCATTTTTAGTTGTTTCAATGTTGTTTTTGACATTTAGATGTATTTTGAATTTTGTGTGGATGGTAGTTCACATTTCATATATCAATTTATATTTATAAGTTGACATCACAATTCCACTTAGTTCCCCAAATGTTTGTTCATCACTATGCGTACTTGTTTATTATTATATTTTGAGTTATTTGTGTGTGTTTATGTATGCTTAGTGATCCCTGAAGTTTCATTAAAAAAATCAACTTTTTTCCTAATTTTCCCATCATTTCTCTCCATGTGGTGAAATATTCCACCAAAACGAAAATATCTCCCGACATTTCAGCAAAATTTCCCCCTGGTCTTGTCGGTGAAGTTTCCAGCAAAAGCAACATTTAAATATTGTATAGAAATTTAAACGATCAACAAACTCCATAAATCATATAAAAGAGGCCACAAATCTCATTACATTTTTTAATCTTCTATTTTATTTAGGATTCTATAATAAATAATATTCGTAATATTGTACTTTATAAAAAAAAACTATTTATGATAAATCTCTCGTTCTATTGTTACCAAAAATTAGAAGAAAAAAAATCATCTAAGGATAATATTAAAATTACAAGATTAATGATGATTTCTTTTATTGTTAACAAATTTCTATAAAATTATCTAATAAAAATTCGCTTTTGACAAATCTTCTATTTTATTTGTAATCTAATTTAGGTTTTATTTTTGAGTTACATTATTTTAAAAAATAATTAATTTTATGATAAATTTTCATTTTTCAAGCTAATTCTTATTTTCTTTTTTATTTATTGCTATTTCATTTTTATCTGACCTACTATCTATACATAAAAAGATCTAAAAAAACTAGTAAAGAATACATTTTAAACCAAAAAAATAGAAATCCATTAAGACTCCCATACGAACTTACCTAAATAATTTTAATTCTAAAGTTCTTTAATAATATAAAACTTTTTTAATAATTTTATAATACTTTTATAATATATCAATGTTACAATTATTAAAAGCATTAATTTTTTATTTAATAATTAAAAATACGTATTAAAAAGAATTGAGGAGTTGAGTCATACTGATGATTCAGTGACTTAAGCAGGTGCCTGTGTGCTTGACATGCTTAATTGGTCCAAATGTCATATGAACCATGGGTCTAATGGGTCACTTGACCCGGTCCGACCCGGTTATTTAAACACTTATGAGTCATCTACATGCATCATCTATTTTGTATGACTCACCTCCTCCCATGTGTCACATGGTATAAAGGTGACACATGTCATTTCCTTCATTCCTTCAGAGCAAAGTTTACTTGAAAGCCAAGTCTACTTGAAGGCCAAGTTTACCTAAACGCTAAGGAAAAGACAAAAGCTATAAAAGAAAAAGTTCAGAACAAAACAAAAAAAGAAGAGACAAGACACAAGAGACACAACAGGAGGAATAGAAGGAGGAAAGAGAAGACTACATACTTTTATACCTGAGAGACTTCATGTATTAGAAGGAAACATTCATTCCCTTCTATCTCTTTATCTCTTTCTCTCACTTCCTTCTCATTTCTTCTTTATCCCCGTATGATTAGGGTTATTACTGTATTCCCTATATTTCTAAATAGTGGAAAGCCCTCCTAATAAGGCAACATCTGTAGACTAGGCATATTACCGAACCACGTAAAAAATCTATGTTGGTTCTCCCTTATTCTTTCTACATATGCTTGTCCATGATTGGTGTAGCATCGTCCGAACAGCCGTGAGACGGTTTAGGGGGATGGTTGGGACGCCCCACGTACCCAAACAAGACCTTATCCAATTCTGGGCAGTACAGAAACAATTGATACACGAAAATTCAAATATCGACGTCATCACGTACTTACGCTATTTACGCCCTTTTAAACAACTCAATTTCTATTAGCAGGTCAAGCAACACAATTTCTGCATCACCATTTTTGGCGACTCTGCTGGGGATGTCTTTTTTATGATTTCAACAAACACAGGTAATATCACGGGCCTTACAAGAGGTATGACCAATTACATGGTTCTTTCCTTCTTGGCTTTGATAATCTTATATATTTTACATAAAGTCCCTTGTTTCTGTGTGTATGGTCCTTCCAGACCTTGTTCCTAAGCACTAACCCTAAAATATTGACATTCAGGGTGTTTTTGTAAAAAAATAAAATTCATAGCCCCGTTACATACACAAATGCATTTGAAATTGTTTATGCGTATTCGGTTTCTACATTCGGAATTCGATTTATGCACATTCGGTTTATACATTCCGACACACATTCGGAATTCGATTTATGCATTCGTTTCATGCGCATTCAGCTTATCGGATGCACTATATATTCAAGCATGGCATTCGGATAACCCATTCCTTCAACATGCATTACATTCATATATGCATTCGGATAACCCAATTCTATTACATTCAAATACGCATTCGGATAGCCTATTTCTTCAGATAGGGCAATCGCTTGGGCCCCAATAAAAAAGGAAAATATTGGTGAGAACGAATGGCATGAGCATGTACCCGCCATTCACTCATCACTACATACACTTCATTAAATGAGGGAAACAAGGCTATTATTTAATGCATGCACACCATCTTTTAAATCAAATAAAAGGTGGGCCCCCATGTCCCCCATGTAATTATGTTATGCTACCATCCCTCCTCATCCCGAAGGAAATAAACTTAGGTCTTGCTATTTTCCCCTTATTTCAAAGTAAATTTTTTTTTACACTCATACATGCAAGTGTAATAGGCATAACATGCATTGAATTAAGGAGAGTGGAGAATGCATTGATGCATTTCTTCCATGCTCCTTACATGAGAGATTATGTTCTTCGAGCATGGTGTCCTTCAAGCATGGTCTATGTCCTTCGAACATAACTTATGCCTATGAGAGTTTACTCAAATGCTTTCCTTCTTTGAGGGAAACAATACAGGCATTTTAAGCCCTTTTTTTTTAGGATAATGCTATGTTGCATTCCCTCCTATATTTTTGGTTATGGGCAGTTTTTTTATAACTCTTTCATAATGAACAAAGGATGTTGCACTTCATTTTTCTTATGTTCTATACATGTACAAGAGCTTTATGCCTATTATTATGATGTTAAGTCTTCATGGATAGACCCCCTAATACATGTGAAAGTTAGCCAACACCTTACAGACTGGGGGGCAACACTATGCAATTATTGATATTATTTATATTTTAGTGCTATTTATGTGCTTTTTATGACAAACATAGGCATGTGATAGCTATGATATTGTCTTTACATTGTCACTATAAGCACACATTCATCATAAAAGTGCTTGACACTAGCATACACTAGCGTCTATTGTCTATGATCTATTTATTGCATACGGGCTAACCACCCTTAGATGATCAATTCAACAGGCTAACCACCCTCAAATGGTCAATTCAACGGGCTAACCACCCTCAGATGGTTAATTTGTCAGGCTAATCACCACCAGATGGTCAATTCGTCAAGGGTTAGTCACCCTCAAAGAACTATGGACTTGTCACCCTCAAAGGACTACGGGTTATGTCCCCTTCGAAGGACAAAGATATGGGTTTATCACCCTCAATACACTTCACTTTGACTTCAAAAGAATCCTTATCGGAGAGACCTTCGAAGTCATATTTACTCATCCCCAGGAAACACATTCAAATGACGACTTACATCACAATCACCGACTTCGAATGAATCCTTATTGGAGAAGTCTTCGAAAGCATGTTTATTTACTCATTCCCATACGGATGACATCCTTTACAAGGACCTTATAGGACTTGTTAATGCACTTTATTTAGAGAGCATTGCGAAGGAAACATAACTATATTTGATTTCACTAAGTTCAATTCATGGTCACTCAATTTGTTATTTAACCTAAAACCTTTTAAGGATTCTAAGATGACTCTGTTTTATAGGGATGATTGATCATGAAAACAAATTGCCTTCTGAGAAACTTGCATCTAAGGTCAATATATGGGTAATTTGATAATATACTGGTCACCTTATGAAATGTACGCAGTTACTCTGACTTCCTTCGAAGGAACATAGATTGAACCACCAAAAGGAGTTCCCTCGAAAATGAACAAAGGTCTCATTAAACATACTAAAAAAACAAAAACTTAAAATGCTAAAAAAACCTAGAAATAGCATATATTATCAAGACTAAAAAAAACCTAAACATCTAAAATATTTAATATACTAAAGATTAAAAAAAAAGCCTAAAATAAAATTTGAATAGCTATCCAAAAATTAGAATAACATAGGAATTAAGAAGTTATTGAAGAAATCTAAACAAACTAAAAACTAAAAATTAGAACAAGTAATCGTTGTAAAATTTATTTAAATGTTTTTTATTAGACAAACAACAGAACCGTTGTAAAATTCATTCCGTTGTTCATCAATAAAGAGAGAAATGGCTATTTTGTTTACTTGATTGAAATATAAATTGAAGATTTGTCCCTATTTATTATTATTAATACTATTGAGATTTTGAATTTGATATTTACTTGTTCTTGTTGTCATTATTTGAGATTCCGAATTTGATATTTTTCATGCAAGCCGTTGGTTTAAGTTGTCCCATGGATGCATCAGTAAAAAAACTAATTTAATGATCCAACTCAAAATAAACTGTTTTAAGAGTTGCGGGATACTTTACATGTTTAGCTTCCCAGACCTGGTTTACTGAACATCAGTCATCCCTATCAAATTTCCACCTATTATTATTATAGTTATTATTATTATTACTACTATTGTTATTATTATTATTATTATTATTATTTATTATTTTTAGACTACTTTGCCAAGGGAAGGAATCTAATTTTTAAATCAATCAAATGATAAATAAGTTCACTAGTTTGTAGTGGGTATTTTGTTAATTGATTAAAATATCAAATTAAGATTTTGTCCTAAGCAATTTGGTAAATTTATTATTGTTACTATTATTATTATCGTTACTATTATTTTTACTATTGTGATTATTAATAGGGAAAATTATACTTTGACCCCCCCCGCTTAGATTTCTGACAATTGCAATTAGACCCTGGCTTTTGAAATTACAATGACACTTCGTCGGAAACCTCAAGGGGGTTGGTTAACTAACGACATTGAGTCATTGACTGATAACTAATATACCCCTTATAAAGAAGTGGATGACTTTTAGATAAAGTGGATAAACCTTAGGTCTAAATTATCCCTCCTACTTGCTCAACAAAAGAGCCATCATGCTCCAATGTCAAACTTGAATCATTCATCAAAGAGGAAAATGAATGTGAAAGGTAGTTCTGAGAAAATCGAGAAGATCGCATATAAAACTTTAAATTAAGAGTAGAAGGTGCAGTCCTATAAGTGAGTGCAGCATTCGATGTATGTCTTCTATATCAAAGTTAGCATGCAGCTTAATTCGTGTGATATAAAATTGCAAATATAAAAAAATTCATGAATTAAATTGAGGGCTTTCTCATGCCTTGTTCGTTATGATATCCGCGGTCCAGAGTAACACAAGCGGAAGTAATTACTAACTATTACATCAGAGTATGCAACTAAATAACATCAAAGGCTTCAAAAGAGCCGTACATCCAACTAAAATAAGCATAAAGTCTAAATCGAAGGAAAATGAAATCTAAGTCCATCTGAAATCATATGTCCAAGTCGCCTCATCTGTACGTACTATATCAATCTGCAGTCATGAAAAACTGCATGCGTATGGAATACTCAGCAAGCATGATCCAGTTAATATACAATGACAATATGATTATAAAATCATCCGATAAACTAGTAATACGATAAACAATGATATGATATGAAATGATGGATATGAATGTGAAATACAATGCTCTAAGATGCTCATCCAATGAACACAATATAATATGCAAGTAATGCACCTATAATCAGATGTCAGGCTAAGTGTCCTTAGGATATCCAGTTCGGAACATGTGTTCCAGGAACAACCGGCAAGCCCCTCGCGCTGATCCGGGCGCTAACCCATGATTCAACGGCCACCATCTTGTATCTTTTATAGAACTTTCAGCCTACGGGAAAATAGGCAACCCGAACTTCTTTTCTTCCAAGGAACACCCTAACCTTTCAACAATCATAGCATGACTGCCGATCCTAGGGAACCCAAATGATGTAATCCCGTGGAAGCTACTTACGCGCCCATACACGCAAGTAATCCAATGAAAGACCTCATAAGCATTCCTATGATGCTTTGGACATATAAATGATATGTTCCCGTGAAAGCTACTTACGCGCCCATTCACGCAAGCAATCCAATGGAAGACATAATAGGTATTCCCATTAACAAGTCAGTCATTAGATACTAGTTCTGATCATCCCTCCACCTCACAGGTGGAAATCCATCCACATCAGTGGGTAATCCATCCACATCAGTGGAAAATCCATCCACTATAATAAGTGGGAAATCCATCCACTACGATAAGTGGGTAATCACAACTCTCTGTGTCCTTGAAAAATGGTTACAATATGGTTTACATATATATCATATGAAATATAGGTTTAATTCTGTCAAAAAGCTGTGTTTTGTGCATTTGCACTCGATCTCACAGGAATTGCGCTCGATCGCAACCCTGTGCGCTCGATCACACTGCCCAGTAACAGTGTTTTTAGCTTTGACCTTCGGTCACTATTTTGGCCATATCTTTTTAAATACACATCGGAATCACCTCAAATTTGTTTTGTTAGAATCTTAACTTAAAGAGGAATATAGGAAAAATATCAATAAAATATATAACATTATATAGGATCAGTGTTTTACTCGATGTACACAAAAGTTTACAAGCTCTGTTTTTTTGGGTTTCTTGTATTAACCCAGGTTCAGTAAATAAATCATAACTTGATCAATTCTCCATGAAATCAGTTCAAACCGGTTTGGTTGTGTTCCTAACGAATAGGAGAATCTAAATAAAATATAAAATAAATTATACAAATAATATACATGTGTTCTAAAATCGCTAGTTCAGATTGGCATATGTTCTGTAATTTTCCAGAATACAAGAAGAGTATTTCATGCATCCAATTCATATATAACATTATTTAAAAACATGCTAGCATTCAAAACACAACTAGATACGATCATAAGCATCAAAACCTTCATTTATTTCATAATATCTAAATTAATTCATGAAAATCGATCATAAACAGTTCGTGTTCAAATATCACTAGGTAAACTATTTTCTGGAAATCCTATTAATCACTAATCATAGAAATCAACATATAAGTTTGATAAATCATGTTCAAAGACCAAATCAACAGTAAACTAATAATTCTTAATCATACAATCATTGCAGAAGGCCGGATAAGCTACTTACCTAGTTGTTTCTCAGATGTTTTCTAGTTTCAGTCTTCAAGCTTCAACTCTTCAGATCAGTCTTCCTTCTTCCTTATCAATCTTCTCCCTTCCTTCTTTCTTTTCTGCAAAAATCACTCAAGTATTCAACTACTCTCTCCTAGCCGTACCAGCTGTGTTCTTAAGACAATGCTCTTGACTCTTCCTTTTCCGCAAGTCAAGAGTTA
>JAUPMG010125415.1:0-11640 GCA_031762675.1 Pachysandra terminalis | reverse complement strand
TTTCATGATAAAAAGATTGTTAGGAAAACATTTGTGGAAAATCAAACAGTCCTTCTTTATGATTCCAGGCTTCATACCTTTTCAGGGAAGTGAAGGACTAGATGGGATGACTCCTATATAGTGAAAGGAGTGTTTGACCACAGGGCTGTAGTAATTGAGGACCCTACGGATGGTCGTATTTTGAAAGTGAATGGACAACGGTTAAGACCATACCCAGGAGGAGTTGTACTGGAACAAGAGACTATGTCTCTTGAGATCCCTACTTATGGGGATACTCTCTAATTCCTCATTGTGCCTTGTAAATCATTGTACCATAGTTTATTTTATTTTATTTTTGTTTTGTTTTGTTTTGTTTTGTTTTGTTTTGGGATTTCTAACAAATTTGCAGGAAATACTTTGCGAAACTCATCATTGCTTCAGGTGCTTTCTTTCCTTTCCTTTTTGTACTTCAATTTATTGACACATTCCCTAATCTTCTTTCCACTCATGTGCATATCTTGAACATTGAGGACAATGTCTAATTTAAGTTGGGGGGCATA
Source organism: Pachysandra terminalis (assembly GCA_031762675.1). Taxonomy (NCBI): domain Eukaryota; kingdom Viridiplantae; phylum Streptophyta; class Magnoliopsida; order Buxales; family Buxaceae; genus Pachysandra; species Pachysandra terminalis. The sequence goes on along the minus strand of JAUPMG010125415.1, from coordinate 11,101 downwards.
GAAAGGAATGCAAAATGTTTTGAATTGTTCTTGGTTAGTTCGGGTAGAGAAGATCACACATCCTGGCTAGTGAGATCGATCACACTTTCTATGTGATCGATCACATTGAGATCGATCCCACTTATGGTGAGATCGATCCCAATGCCTAGTGCAGGTCACGTGAGCTTAACCTCAAATTTCTCGAGTTTTTTTTTTCTGAATTCAATGATTAGATGTGTTAGTCTTGAGAATTTTGTGGAACTTTGAACTTTGCTTTATATTTCTTTGATAAGTTTAAACACATGACCACATGATCATTTGATTAGGAAATCTAAATGTTGCTCTTTATTTCTTATTCTCGAATAGTGTGATTTCACTTGTTTCCTTTGAACTTAGGACAAGCACGCTAACACATAGTTTGTGAGGTATGAAATGTGAAACCATTTATGGATGATTTTGATGATTTAAGTTCTGTTGGTTGACTTTTAGATGAATAACCTTGGCATGATATTATAGTTTATTTTAGTTTTTCTCAAAAAAAAAAAAAGAGAGAATAAGTTCTTAATTATTGACTATTTTTAGCTTTTTGCTGAGTAACCAAGCCTCTTGCCTCAATAAGCAATGAGTGCTCGCGTCAAAATGTGAGGAGTTTGGAATCGTTAATATTGTGGCTAGTTTAGCTTCGTAGCCTTTTGTACTCGAGTAAGTAAGCCTGTAGGGGTGTTCTTTACACCTAATGCCCTTTGAGCCATCTGGTTTAGGAGTCATTGGTCCAACACTTGATACATGGGTCAATTAGAAAGCTTAAGAGAGCTAGACAATGCACAACCCACATATTTACAAAAAAACAATTATATATAAATATATATGTATAAAATAAGGATTCCACTGAATTTAGGGGAATTGAATCATTTATAATAGAATTACATTGAAGCCTCATAATTGTGTGGTAGTTTACTTTACACCAAAGGAACTTGTGGTGTTCCACTATCTAATTATAAGTGATTAGACTCATTCTTGATTTCTTAAGATTGTGAACACAGAGTTTGTCCATTTAAGCTTACCATTGAAGGTTAACCATTGTTCTTTGTGACTTTCTTTGATAACCATAGTTTCAAGTAATTTAATGTTTGTGGGTAACATTCTGGTAAACCCTCATGAGACTATAACTCGTCCACTAGGGACACCTAGGGGTTTAAAGGCTTGTTGCATATGCAAAATGCAATCGAGAGTGCCAGCGAAAGTGGTATAGTTAGAATTTTTTTTGTTTTGTTTGACTGTTTCAGTTTTGCTAGGGACTAGCAAAAGTTAAGTTGGGGTGTGATAAATCATGAGTTGTTATGTACTAAACCCTTAATCACATGACTTATCTCGCATTTTCATATATTAAACTCTTCATTATACTTAGAATTTGCCAATTCTTTCTCACCATTGCACTATACTCTAAATGTCTCATTTACACTCAATTTATTGATGCATAAACAGTTTTGGAGACAAATTCTAGCCAGTGAGATCGATTACACTTCCTATGTGATCGATCACATTGAGATCGATCCCAATTCCCTGTGCAGAGGCAGTTTTGGAGACGAACTCTGGCTGAAAGAATTCAGACCAAGATCAGGCAATTCAGATAAAAGGAATGAAATTAGGAAGAAAGAAGAATAATGCTGAAGACCCGACCAAGGCCAACCGACCCAGACCCGCCAACCAAGTCGGTTCAGCCCAATTCATCATAGGGTTGGATTGTGTTTTGAAAAGGGTGTTTTTTGGTAATTTTCTCAAGAGAGGGAACTGAATTGACAAGAGGCAATATGGGAAGGGAACTAGAACCAAAATTAGAAATTAGACTTCATGCGTTTCTGGAGTGGAGACAAGGAGCAATCCAAAATTGGAAAGAGGAAAAAAGGCAACGAAGATTGGAAGATTCGAAAAAAGGGGGTTTGAACGGTGCTGGATTTTTCTGGTTAGAGATGTTTTTTGAATGTTTTCTCTCTACACACCTTTTTTTGCGTTTTTCTCCTTATTCCATGGCAGCCTAAACTCTTGCAAAGGCTAGGGTTATGTTCCCTTGTAAAGGTATGGATGTTCATTGTGATTTTTCTAAGTTTTAATGGTATTATGTTTGGTTATTTATCTATTTTGATTTCTTGTGATGTATGAGTTCTTCCATACTTTTTATGAGTTCAATCAAATTTTTTCTCATTATTAAGAGGAATTTCTCATGGTTTCTAATAGGAATCTAGAATTGAATTGAATGGGTTTTTCTAAAAGTTATTCTAACCATATCGTTAACCAAGGTTACGAGATGTTCCTGAGTTATTTTAGTTAAACCGAATCAAAATTTTTCATTCAAAACAATCAAATATATAATGTTTTATCGGTGTCATAGTGAATTCCATATCGGTTCAAGGAATTGCCCTAATGCCTGAGCATTCTCATCATCGACTTTAGTCCTATTATTCTATTTTTGATCTTTTAAAATAATACCAGTAATTTTTCCACCTTCATATTTGATCTTTAATTCCCTTTTGTCTTGATTATCCGTGCTTGTTGTGGTTCGACCTCAGACTCACCCAATATTATATTTCTTTGAACTCCTGCACTTGGGAATGAGCAAGCATGTCCCGTGCACAGACCACTCAGAAATCCACATGACGACCAGCAAACACTTTATAGCAGATTATATGCGATTATGTGGCTTCAACTTGGCCTTTAATATGGAAGTGCACCAAGTGCACATGGACCGGCATTACATTTGATCAAACCCCTATTTATGCTACTGTATAAATATCCTCTTTTAGTAAACATAGACAAGGAGAACACAGGTAATAGAATAACTTATTCTTCTTCTCCCTCTCCTTCTCGACACTAGGGATTCTAACATTGTAATCTGTACACAGATTCAATAGTGGAACACCAGCCCACGAAGGGCACCCATGGACATAGGCCGGTTGGCCGAACCATATAAATATTGTGTCACGTCTCAAAACCAGATCACATCGAATAGTGTACAATCGCAAATATCGAGGGCACAACCTCAGTCTCCAACCCCTAGGATGCCGCTAGGCTACTAATTCCCTTGCACAGAAGGTGTAGTGGAGCTAATACCATAAAACTACAATGGAAGACTAACTTAAAATAAGAGTTAACAAAAAAATTTCTAATCCAATAAATAAAAGAATGAAAGAAATTAAACACAACGGTTCTAAACAATGGAAGCTAAAGCAATCTATAAACTAAACTACTAAAATAAACTGAAATAAGTTCAAAACTTAAATAAATCAAACTATGGTCTAGAATTGAAAACCATAAACCAAACCTACTAGTCCAACACTCTCAAATAGAGCTAAACTAATCTACCAAGAGTCGACTGCCATGCCTCATCACCTCATCTCCGGATCACGTGGAGGACCTATAATATAAATCTCAATGAAGGGTTAGTTCATAGCTAGTAGATACAAACTAAAAACTTGCCCTTCACGCACAAACATACATAGAGCGATCAACCCATCATGTTATCACACAATCATGTAATCTCACGTATAACATTCATCATTCGCATGTAATCATGTTATATCATAAATAACATTAAATCATATACATAGAATCCTTCATGACATCAATAACAAGTCAGTTTGCAATTCTATATAGGTTATCACATTAATATCATGATAATATGCATATATAATAAAATAAATACTCATGGCATCGAGTGTCATACATCACCTACATCATTCCAATAGAATCTCATATGTCATGGTACACTCATGTCAATCACCCAATCAACGGGAAGATAATCCATAGTTCACACAACTGTGTCTATATGCAATCCATCTCTAATGATATGCACATGCAACAACATAAACAATGCAAGCATGCACAATAGGACATCGGCGGTGCTCTTATCAGGTGAGTTGTCTCAAATCCTCATGGACTTACGGATATCCGCTATAAGCAAAAGAAGATCCAATTTTTAGGCAAGGATCAAATGTATCCTAGTTCACACCGACTGGATAAGACCATCACATAATCTATGTGTGCAACGCAGTTCTAGGGACTTTCAACCTATGGGTCATAATTGCCCAACCTATTTTCTTTTAGGGACTCAAACCCACGGATCCCACTTAAGGTAAAGTCAAACACAACCACCCTGATAATCCATATGAAGTTACCTAATTCCTTGTTCAATTCATGGTAGATACACAACCCAAATTATAAACAACCATTCATACTAAACGGAATCAAAACTATAATGAATCACCTAAGCTCCATAAACTTAGTAACTGTACCACTACTCAACATTATGGTCCCTCGCGTCTATTAACCTGTGATGACCCTATTAGCTTAAGCTAATCCAGTTGGTATGACATCTCTAATGCCCCTACCATGGTCCTTTCACCCAATCAATCCTAGGGTGAACAATCACATCTAAGCATACATGTTATCATACCTTGTACAATACCATGCACAATACTTACCTTGTACATGCATTGTGTTCACACATCATTCACATCTCATGTTTCATATGCATAATCATCTAACATCCTAACATGTTATTCATGATCATCATAATTAAACACATAGTCACAATCCTTCCACATTCATTCATCCATATCAAACATTACTGAAATCGTACAAACAATATCATATCATTATCACACATTCTACTCTAACATTATCCAAATCCATCTCAATCACATTCATATCTCATTCATCACACTCGTTCGGGTCTACACGTATGCCCATATACACATGTAATCTCATCACACACATTACATAGCTCAAAACACTACTATCATAACATATATCAAATTCTGGGTGTGTCCAGTCGATCCGTTAAACTTGTCCGGTCGATTGGTTGCATCCAGACACAGAAACACATATAATCATATGCTACAGTAATAGGTCGACTGACCATCCTCAATCGGTCGACCGTGTACCCCACCCGGTGGACCAACCAATCTCACTAGTAGACCGTGTAGCCACAGATAGAAACTCACCCCAAATGGATGAGAACTAACCGGTGGGTGCTTCAGTTGACCATCAACCCTATTCGGTCGACCGAGTACCGTGGAACTCAGAAATTTATGGGTTTTCTTTTGGGTATCCAAGTGAGTCTCTAATCGTCCCAAAGGCTTCCTGAGGCCACTTTAAGTATACGTAATGAAACCCTCTAGATTTTCGAACTCCAACACTACTCTAATCAATCCAATGAATCAACTAGTTCAATCTAAGGATTAAAATCAATTTAAAACAAATCCACATACATAATTTTTATCAATTAAATTCCTTGATAAATCATTTAGTTTATAAAATTCCTATCATTTCACTACTAATAACAACAATCAGATGAACACTTCCAATAGTACATAATCAAAAATACCTGTTACTTTTCTCTCTTCTAAAGCATAAACTACTCACAAACACAAAATCTCCTCCTTTTGATTTTAGAAATCACCACTAATCACCTAAAATCGAAGGGTATGAAGTAAACCAGTTGGTTGTAGGACACCTATCTCAAAACTATCTCAGAAAAATTGAAGAAAAATATTGGGCTTCTCGTCTCTAGAAATCACGAACAAAAGCTTAACGGACGAAGACGATTTGATGAAGAATGAAGAAGCTACAATCGAATTTCTACAAAGGCCCTGCAGGAATCTACATTCTGTTCTTCTCTCCAGAAAACCCATGACTTTTAAATCAAAAACCCCTATATCTGTATCTAATTAGAATTTTAATTAGACCATAACTCAGCCATTCATATTTATAAAGTTGGCATTGGTTCTCTGGTTCAACCTTCGGGCCAACCACGGTCCAACTCTATAAACCACACTAAACCACCGGTTAAACCAAATTACTTAAAGCACCAAAACACGATACGCTGCATGCTTTCCCATACAAGCATACACTCATCATCACACAAAAATGTGAATAAAATACAATCCAACCATGTGACTTGAAATCTGAAACCACTGATCATCTCAGAATTCAACAAAGCATACAATCGTACACACAGATTAAACAACACAGAAAATAGACATACATATGTGCCATGTGTACCTTATGAGTGTGTGCCACTTGTGCAAAAGTGTACGGGTCACTACAATCCACCCTTCTTGTGAGAATTTCATCCTCGAAATTAACTCACATAGAAAGTGAACAGAAAAGGAAACTTGAGTTGATCTCATCCTCGCACTCCCAAAAAGCCTCGTTAACATCATGATGACCCCACTGTACCTTCACTGAAGGAATAATTTTAGTACGTAAGACTTGCTCCTTCCAGTCCAAGATAGCCATTGACGACTTAACATATGTAGCATCCTCCTCAATCTGCACCGACTGCTAATCTATGACACGAGATAGATCTGGCTCATATTTTTGCAATAGAGAAACATGAAACATGTTGTGAACTGCAGAAAACTGTGATGTTAAAGCTAAATGATACGCTACTGCCCCAAATCTGGCCAAAATCACGAACGGTCCCACAAACCTCGAAGCTAGCTTCCTCTTCTTGCTGAATCACGTGATTCCACGCATTGGAGAAACCTTCAAGAAGGCACTATCTCCAATAGAAAAATCAAGTGTTCTCCTATGCATATCAGCGTACGACTTTTGACAACTCTGGGAAACCTTCACCCTCTCTTGAACCACCTTTATCTTCTTCGTCGTTTCCAAAAATGGCCTCAGGAACCAGAACAAAAGACTCACCAGTCTTAGCCCAACACACCGGCGATCTACAAGGTCTGCCATACAAAGCATCAAATGGTGCCATCCCGATGCTCGATTGAAAACTGTTATTGTAGGCGAACTCCACTAACGGCAAGTGCTCCTCTCAACTGTCCATGAAATCAAGCACACAAGCCCTCAACATATCCTTGAGAATCTGATTCATCCATTCTATCTGATCACCAGTTTGTGAATGAAATGTATGCTAAAATCAAGATGTGTACCCATCACTTTGTGTAGACACTTCTAGAATTGGGAAGTGAATATGGAATCCCCGTTTAACACAATAGTAATTGGAACATCATTCAATCGGAAAACCCCCTTGATGTACAATTTGCATAACTCATCCATCGAAGTCACAATCCAAATAGCCAAAAAGTGTGCAGCCTTAGTCAACCGATCCACAATCACCCTTACGGTATTGTGGCCAAATCGACTCCTAGGAAAACCCACTACAAAGTCCATCGAAATGTTCTCCCATTTCCACTCAACAATTGGCAACGGCTGCAACATACCCACTTATCTCTAATCCTCGACCTTGACTTCCTAACAAGTCATATAGCATGATACATATTGAGCAATCTCCTTCTTCATGCCTCTCCATTAGAAATGCCTACGCAAATCCCAGTACATCTTCGTACTGCTAGGATGAATTGTATACTTCGTCTTACGAGTCTCGTTGAGAATCTCTTTCCTTACCTTATTATAAGTAGGTATAGACAAACACCCTCTAAACTCGATACTACCATCATCATGCAATATGAAATCATCTCTGCTCTCATCTGCAACCTCAGAAAGCAACCATTGGTCCTTCTGCTCTTTCACAATCCTTTCAAGAATAGTGGGCTTCATCCTCAGACTAAAGAGTTGCACTCCTAAATCACGACTATCAGAATAGAAGTCAATATCAGAAATAGCTTCCAACATCTCCCATTCTTTCACAAGCAGAAGTGAAACCAGACTCCTACGCTTCCTACTCAAAGCATTTGATACAACATTCAGCTTCGTAGGGTGGTACTACAATGAGAAGTTATAGTCATTTAGTAGGTCCATCCATCTCCTTTGGCACATATTGAGCTCCTTCTAAGAGAAAAGATACTTCAAACTTGTTATGATCTAAAAAGATGTCAAAGGTCTCTTCATACAAGAAGTGCCTCCGAACCTTCAAAGCAAAAACTACCGCAACCAACTCTAGATCATGCAAGAGATAGTTCACCTCATGCTTTTTCAACTGTTTTGATGCATAAGACACTACACGGCCGTTCTGCATCAGAACACAACCCAAACCTTGCAATGAAGCATCTGTGTACACCACAAAGTCCTCACCCTGGACTGGAACACTCAACACTGGTGCAGAAGTCAAACGTACATGAAGCTCCTCAAAAGCCTTCCCACAAGCCTCACTCCACACAAACTTAGAATCCTTTCTAGTCAAACAAGTGAGAGGTGTCGCTATACTAGAAAATCCCTGAATGAACCTCTGGTAATAGCTCATTAGGCCTAAGAAACTCCTGATCTCTGAAGCACTATTAGGATGCTCCCAATTCAAGACTGCCTCAACCTTAGCTGGATCCATAGAAATCCCAGTCTTGGAAACCACATGCCCGAAGAATCTCACCTCTTCTTGCTAGAAATCACACTTCTCTATCATGCCAAGAAACTAGTGATCCCACAACAACTGCAAAGCGATCTTCAGATGCCGTAAATAAATTGGGAGATAATGGATCTCTTTGTATGATTCCCCTTGTTGGATAGATTTTTTCTGTGGCGCTTCCATTAATAAGAAGAGAAAATGATACTGTAGTGATACATTTCATCACCCAGTTTATCCATTTCTCACGAAAACTTTTTTGACCATGACAACCTTTATAAATGGCCATTCCAGCGGATCATATGCTTTTTTCATGTCCAGTTTAATACTCATCAATCCTATTTTATCCTTTGTTTTTCTTAAAGGAATGAAAATTTTCTTTTGCAATTAGTATATTTTCCACTATCCACTTCCCACGGCAAATGCACCTTGAAGGGGTGAAATAATTTTTCTTATCACTAATTTAAGTCGATTAGCTAGAATCTTTGAAATGGGTTTAAAACTCACATTACATAAACTAATTGGTTTATAATCACTAGTCTTTTCTTGAATTTTTTCTTTAGGAATAAGGGTTATATGTGTATTGTTTAATTCTTTTAGCATATGACCATAATTAAAAAAGTGATGAACCATCCCACATAGACTCAGTCTCATAATTTTCCAAAACGTTTTATAAAATAAGGCTTGGAGTCCATTTGGCCCAGGGGCTTTAAAATCTTTTATTTTGTTTAAGGCATGTTCAATCTCTTGATCTGAAATAGGTTTAATTAATTCTTCATTTATTTCATTTGTAATAACCTGGCTAATGTTTTCCAAGGAGGTAAATCTAGAATTACTATTTTCAGATTCAAATCTCTTACTGAAATCCTCAACAAATACTTTTTTTATACTCTTATGTGACTCCTCCCATTGATTATCTATATTTTTAATCCTCCAAATTTTATTATAACTTCTTCTTTGTATTGTAGAAGAATGAAAAAATGTGGTATTCTTATCTCTTAGTTTGAGCCAATCAATTCTAGTTTTTTGTGCTAAAAAAACCTCTTCACGTTCTAATAATCTATTATATTCCTTAATAATTTATGTTCCCTAGCAAGAATATAATCACTATAAGGTTCCTTTATTTTCCTATTAGGGATCTCATATAGATTTTGCATAACAATAGCTATTCTTCAAAAAGATTTTTGAAATGTGTACGGTTTCATTTTTTTTCCTAAATTCTTAACTAAGTTACATTTTTAGCTAATTTATAGCTTTGAGATCATGCGTGATCAAAATCCCATGCTTTTTTAACAACATTTTCTAAGTCAGGATCTAGACACCACATGGCTTCAAATCTAAAAGGCTTATTTTTAATTCACTCTCAAAATTCTTCAATAAAATAGGAGCATGATCATAATCAAAATCTGGTAAATGAAACACTGTTGCTTCAGAATACAAGTCCCTCCAACCAACCAGGAGAGACAAGTACTCTATCTAGCTATTCATAAATAGCATTTAAATCTTTTCTTTTATTAAACCATGTGTAAGGATTACTTTGAAGTCTAGGTCCATAAGTCCACATCTATTGACGCAGTCACAAAATCTTTCCACTTGAGAGGATCTAGACATTCTTCCTCCCAGCTTATCGTCCATGCTTGATAAGGTGTTAAAATCACCTACTACTACGCACTTATCTAAGGAACTTTTACTTAATTCTTCTAACTGGTTCCAAGCCATCCTACGACAGTTTGAGTAAGGATGAACATATACTATGGACAAAAACCAATTAGTACCTTTTCCATTGTCATGTACTAGAAAATGTATTAATTGGTCGTTAGAAACGATTACATCAAGGATGTAACCAATTTCATTCCATAGAATCATCATACCCCCCAGCTCCATTATCTTCATCTATACAAAGCATTTGTTGATACCTAAGTCTTTTTTTTTTTTTTTTCCATTTTAATGGTCTAGTACTATTACACTTAGTTCTAACAAAATAGCTACATCTGGGTTATAATAATTACTTAGGATATTGGTAAACCGGATGGAGGAGGGGCGAGCCGCCCCTCTAATGTTCCACTCGAGAATCCTCATAAGAATTAAGAAGGATTGAGAGAATCAGGATCAATTTCCATTCCTTGCTCAAGGTTCAACTCGCTTAAATCAGCTAATGGTTTTTCTTTTAAATATATCTCATCTACTTTTATTTTAGGTGACCTGTGACTTACCTCATGCAGTTCGGACGAATCATGCGTGAGAGGGGAGGAACGAGGATGCATCAGAATGCTGCTAGAAGCTCCCTCCGCTCGTATCTCTTTCATGTATTGTCGTTGAGTTTGTGGATATAGTCAAACCGCATCCGATGCTTCGATGTTCTTTACCAGATCCGAAACTTCAAAGCCCTCCTGCTCGGTTTCCCCATAATCTGTTTCTTCTTCCTCAAACTCAGCACGGACTCGCATCCTCTACAGCTTAAGACTTGCAACAATCCATACATCACCGTTGGATTGCTGCCACGTCGACTTAATCGTTAACGTCAAATATAACGGTGTTTTAAAATATATTTTAAAAAAATAAATAAAAAAATCTTCATCTTCTCTTCTTCTTCTTTTCTCTCAATCGTCTCTTCTTAGTCTCTTTCTCATTTTAAGAGGACCTCAGAGAAGAGATCGACATCTTCTCAGTCGACATCTGCTCTACTCTTCTTGTATCTCGGTGTTGAGGCAAAGTGGAAAACGGTTTCCAAACTTCAGAAGGCTCCGCATCCTCTAAGAACAGGTATGCTATTTGCAATATTTTCTTATTTGTACATGCATGCTC
>JAUPMG010125394.1:0-11641 GCA_031762675.1 Pachysandra terminalis | reverse complement strand
TATTTGCTTTTAGCATTGGGTATTTAGTGCCTACACTAAAAAAAATTTGCTTTTGGGGTTGAGTATTTGGCACCTACAAAAAAAATTGCTTTTGTCTTTGGCGGATGAAACTTTTTGGGCCTATGAAAATTTTGGTTCTTGGGTTTTTTTGGCTTGATTTGCTTTTGGCGTGTTGCACATGACGCCAACACAAAAAAGTTTCCAATTTTTCCTTGACATTAATTTGGAGCGTGATGCCCACCATAATGCCATCACCATCCTCCTAAGTCAATACGAAGTCGGCAAGCTCCTTACCCACGAAACCCGCGCCAAGATCTACCAGGCCAAGAACGCAAAAACTAGAGAGAACGTTGCAATTAAAGTCCTCGACAAGATAGATCCTCAAAACAGGTTTTGTCGCTCATATCAGACGCGAAAACCCGATCCTACGCCGTGTTCGGCATCCAAATATCATTATGTTCTATGAAGACATGAAGTAGAAGGCGAAGATTTATTTCATAATGAGTATGCCGAGGAAGGAACCATGGTTTTCTGTCGTCTACAAGAATATAATCAGTGCTCATCGAGCATCCCGTCGTCCACATGTACCAGCGCTTGCTAATACCACAATTGTGCATACGCCCATGCTCGCAAACTTGAGCGTACTAACATCCAAAAATGCACATCTGTGCCAAGAAGCTACTCCTGAGCTTATCCTCTCTTCAATTATTCCGTTTTATATAAAACCTTGCTAAAAAAATTAGAACTGCATGTTTTCGTCTCTGAAGCTCAGATACAACAATATGGATGATACAGTCAAGAAAGAAAAAAATTCTCCCCAAGCAACTATGAGGGTATGAGTATCATCACTCTAACGACAGAGAAGATGAGATAGAGCCTCCCAGTCCTTGAAGATGTTCGACTCACAACACACCTGCACAGCATTCTTTAAACTTCATTGACGAAGCTTTCGTCACAATGAGGGGATAAGCTCTAGATTCAAAGTTCACATGAGGAATTGAAGCCAAAGGTGGAAATACCCCAGTTCCGGTTCGCCCATGAAGTGTTTGAACAAAGGAGAGGTTCCTAAATTCTCCTCTAAAGAGCTCCAATGAGAAGAAGACACGAGCCCACCAAGTGCATGAGAATGGGCTACCTTAGGAAGACATTAACACAAGGAAAGAACCATTCGTCAAGCGTTTGAGCGCAAGAGAAAATTCCATGCTTTAACGCCCCGGGGCTAGTAAAACAAAAACGTGGGCAAAGGAGAAATGACGGGCTCAGCCTATTCAATGGGTGTAAAGAATATGAAGAATAATTTCTCACTTCTCTCCAAAGCTCTCATGATTCTCTCAACTTGTCCAACTTTGGAATGAGAAGCATAGTGGGTCCTCATGCCCCATTGACCTTGTATATATATATGAATGTATATGAAAAAAATAAATAAATAAATAAAATTCCATGCCCCTACTCGAGAGTGATAACCAGTACGCAGGAAAAATGTTTTCATATCTCAGATATGCCCATGCCAATAAACTTGGGTTTATTGTCGCGGTCAAGGGGACTTAAATGTAAATACAAAAAATGTCAAAGGCCCATAGTCCGATGGAACACGTGCGCCTGTCAGGACCACAACCCCACCAAGGGATACCACGGATGATCAACTTGTGAAACTGGCATGTGAAAGCGAAGTACTCGTATATATGTTCTCATCCTTCTATGACATAAGTCACTTAAAGCCATGATGGTCACGAACCCGACGAGAGCTTTGCAGTTAAGTGTGCTTGGGCGGGAGTAGTACCAGGATGGGTGACCCCCTAGGAACTTTGATTCATGGAAGCCAAGAGTGGCCAACAGGTGAAGTTTTGATTCCCTTGTGACTTGAGAGGATCTCGTGAGGTCCAACTCTTAAGATTACGCCTTACAGGCACATGACACTTCCTGGTGACTTGAGAGGGTCTCGTGAGGACCAACTCTCAAGATTACGCCTTACGAGCACCTAGCGCTTCCTAGTGACTTGAGAAGGTCTCGTGAGGACCAACTTTCAAGATTACGTCTTACAGGCACCAAGCGCTTCCTGGTGACTTGAGAGTGTCTCGTGAGGACCAACTCTCAAGATCACGCCTTACAAGCTCTTAGCACTCCTTAGTGACTTTAGAGGGTCTTGTAAGGACCAACTCTCAAGATCATGCCTTACAATCCCTTAGTGCTTCCTGGTGACTTGAGAATGTCTCGTAAAGATCAACTCTCAAGATCACGCCTTACAAGCTCTTAGCACTCCTTGGTGACTTGAGAAGGTCTCGTAAAGACCAACTCTCAAGATCACGCCTTACGATCTCTAGTGCTCCTGGTGACTTGAGAAGGTCACTTAAAGACCAATTCTCATAGTCACACCTTACAAGCTCTAGTGCTCCTGGTGACTTAAGAAGGTCTCTTTAAGACCAATTCTAATGGTCACACCTTACAAGCCCTAGCGCTCCTAGTGACTTGAGAAGGTCTCTTAAAGACCAATTCTCATGGTCACACCTTACAAGCCCTAGCGCTCCTGGTGACATGAGAAGATCTCTTCAAGACCAATTCTCATGGTCACGCCTTACGAGCCCTAGCAATCCTTGTGACTTGAGAAGGTCTCTTAAAGACCAATTCTCATGGTCACACCTTACAAGCCCTAGCGCTCCTGGTGACTTGAGAAGGTCTCTTAAAGATCAATTCTCATCGTCACAGCTTCCAAGCCCTAGCGCTCCTGGTGACCTGAGAAGGTCTCTTAAAGACCAATTCTCATGGTTACACCTTACAAGCCCTAGCGCTCTCTGGTGACTTAAGAGGGCCTCAAGGTTGATTCCCCAAAATTCTAAGTTGACGCTAAAAATGTCGCTACAACGGAATGATGCTACAAAGATATCACCCTATCAAAATAATATTACATAAGGCATGTTTACCCACGGCACTGTCGGATCCCCTCGACGGGTAGTCGATATCCACCGCGGCAAGCCAGATCCCCTCAATGGGAAGTCGATATTTATGGCGCTGTCGGATCCCCTCACTGAGCAGTCGATATTTACAGCGCTGCCGGATCCCCTTGACGGGTTGTCGATATCCACGGCGGTAAGCCAGATCCCCTCGACGGGCAGTCAATATTTACAACGCTGCCGAATCCCCTTGACGGGTAGTCAATATCCACGGCTGCAAGCCGGATCCCCTAGACGGGTAGTTGATATTTACGGCGCTGCCGAATCCCCACGACGGGTAGTCAATATCCACGACGGCTTGCCGGGTCCCCTCGACGGGTAGTCGATATCCACGGCGGTAAGCCGGATCCCCTCGAAGGGCAGTCGATATAGAGGTGCGCCTCACGTTCACCAAAGGGATGTGTCCCGGCGGACATGTAGATATGAATTCACATCTAAGGGGATAGACAGCCCTGGACGATGTGAGACGTCGACACATCGATATGAATTCACATCTAAGTGGATTGACAGTCCTAGACGATGTGAGACGTTAAGATGATGAAATGAACTTACATCTAAAAGGGAGAGATACCCCTGGTCGGTGTGAGACGTCAAGATGATGATATGAACTTACATCTAAAAGGGAGAAACAACCCTGGTCGGTGTGAGACGTCAAAATGATGATATGAACTTACATCTAAAAGGGAGAGACAACCCTGTTCGGTGTGAGACATCAAGACGTTGATATGAATTCGCATCTAAATGGGAGAGACAGCCCTAGACAATGTGAAGGGTCAGCATATCAATACAAATTTACATCTAAGGGGAAGGACAACCATGAACGTTGTTATACATTGACACTCCATTCATACAGTCTCGAAAGCACTAAGGTTTGAGAGAATTTCAATAGTGCTAAGGCAAGATAGCCTCAATAACTCCAAGGCTCAAACAACTTCTACTACACATGCTACCGATCGCCAATACCCATATCTCGGCGTCATGTGCATGACATGCAGGGTGACTCACCAGTCTCTTGTCATGAACTACATGTTGTGTCACGACTTTCAATGGCAAACCTATAATTCTCCAATATGACTTGGGATTGGTCCCCCTAAGAAATTGGAGTAATTAATCCTTGTTACCCTGGGTTAGCATTTTAACACCGTTAGTAACCACCTAATGGATTTCTAACTTCCGTTATCTTTCTCATAGCTACTATAAATAGTAGCTCATTTCTCAAGAACGGGGTTGGAGAATTTCCTTAAGGAGTTAGGCTCTGAAAAATATGCTCTAACCTATGCTCACAAATTTCTAGCACTTTGACTACTACTACCTTTAACCTGAGGTGTGCTAACAAATTCCTAGACCTTGAACTACGTCAGACTTCATCCCTATTTGGGTACGTACGCAACCTGTTGCAGGTGTAGTCTAAAACCACCATTAGGTTAGGGGTTGATGGGAGGAGTATGGAAGATTTCTCAAACGTGGCTCTGAAAAGATATCACGGACTTCTGACAATATCTCCCCTAGTCCTACTCGACCCTTGCTAACGGACACTCAATCTTGCTCTTTTGATTCCTTTAAAGACGGGATACATTCGCTTGCCGATTTAGGTTCTCGTCGATCAGTAATTCTACCATTGGTGACTCTCACAAAAACACCATTTACAAGAGGCAAACAAGTTGGGCATTCCTAATCTCGGACCCAACCCATCACTTCTACTAAATCACCCTCCAGGGTTAGAAAAGAGACAACTCGGTTGTGGCAGTCTATCTGCACGTGATGTGCAGCAAGCCAATCCATTCCCAATATGACGTCAAACTCATGCATATCAAAGACAATTAAATCTATAGGCAGTGTGGACTCGCCTATCATAATCGAGCAAGACTCACACACCAAGTCTAACTGTGCAGTGCCTCCTACCGAGTTTGCTACAACCAAACTCTTCTCTAAGTTCTTCATGTGTAGACCCAAATAGTGTACAAGTGATCGTGCAATGGACGAGTGGGAAGCTCCAGTATCAAATAAGACTCGTGCAGACATATAGGAGAGACGTATGGTACCTTCGATGACCTCGTTCTGTTGCGGCTCTATCGCAAAAACCTTGCCCATTTGAGGTGGCTGCTGCAGTCGGGGATGTGAAGGTCCACTCCTTGGTCCTTTGTAGGGCTGCACTTGCTGAATCAGGTTGGGGATCTGCGTGTAGTGCGGCTTGGGTACTAGTTGTTGTTGTTGTTGCTGACCTTGGAAGAAATTTTGTTGTGGATTCTTTGGTGCGCGGCACTCCCTATAGTTGTGACCACGTCTTCCGCAGTTATGGCATCGCATCAGAATATTCCCAAAGCCGTGAGAGCTAGATGGTCCCTGTATCCGCTGCCTCTTCTGTGCTTCATATGTGTTGCCCCTGAAATTACCCAGCCTAGCACTGATCTTGGCATTCTTCTGATCTATGGTCCTCTTGAATTTTGACATGTTTCTCTCAACCTTCCTCGCGTAGTCCACTACTTTGTGGTACTCGGTGAATTCCCTCACAGTCAACCTACTTCGGATGTTCGGCCTCAAGCCGCTCTCAAAACGAAAAGCCTTCTTCTCTTCATCATCCATGGCGTACGTTTCAAACTGAGATAGTTCCATGAATTTGGCGGCGTACTTGCTCGAGTTTCATAAACTCTAGCTCCTTCTCCCTTCTCATGGTCTTTGGAAAGTACTCCAAATAGAAAACCACCTTTAATCTCGCCTATGTGGTGACAGCTGCAATCTCTAACGTTGACTTCCACAAAGGGCGTGCTTCGCCCTCAAGCATGACAGCTGCAAAGCGGATCATGTCAACATCTTCAACCTTCATAGCCTATAAGATATGCTCCATAGAGTCGATCAAATTTTGAGCTTCAATCAGGTCTACTGCTCCCTTGAAAGCTCTCGTGCCTAGCTTCTTGAAACGCTCCGGTGATGTTCTTCTGTGTTTCACTCTGAAGTTGGTTTGCTTCATACTTACACCCGCTAAGTGTGGATCGCCTCTACGATCCCCCGCCAATGGTGTTTCATTGGTGTGTCGACCTCTCCTTCTCGCATAATCCTCTGCCAATCATGGTTCATTGGTGTGTCAACCTCTCCTTCCAGCCATAGAATAAGTCTAGTACTAGTCAAAAGAATTCATACATCCAAATTTTTTGTAAGTAAGAATTCCAGATGGTTAGTGTCACAAACCAAACCAGAAATTCCCAATTTCTGAGATTCTTGATTTATTCGTAACCTTCACCCCGTATTTCTACAGGTGTGGATAACAATGCCCAAAAAATAAACAGAAGGTCTAAAGTAGTTCTAGTAAGATAAAAGTAACTATTACCACCAAAACTAAAATAAATGAAATCTAAGAAAATAAATCTATACCTAGACTATTACAAAAATTCTACCAGAGTGTGCTACCCAATCCATTCTCTCTCTTTGAATCTAAGCTCCTGAACCTGAAATATAAACAACACACAAAAGATGGAAGCCAGAATGAGTAAACCTTCAATGAAGTGTATTCACTCATGTTCCAGCATTATGAGACAAGTGCGATAATTGTACAATGTGTAATAAGCAGTATATGTGCCAGTGGTGAACAATGTGGTGATCTAACTATAAATTCACAAATCTAATGTTCTCTCCCATCCTTGCTGAGTATATCTCAACAGTCAATAACTCTACAACTATATGCTTAGATCTATATGAAAATTAGGCCAAATGCTTCACACACAAGGCTCTTACACTGATGTCAACAGAGATATGCAAATGCAAGTGAAATGCAAACGCTGTATGGAAGATGAAATATCGAAAGTTTCGACGTGATCCCAATCTCTATCCGAGGTGTCCCAGCAACATGAATTCGCCCCAGGATGTTCAAGCCACCTGAAATCATCCCCTGTAGGAACGGACTAAAGGATAGGATTATTTTTTGTATGTAGCATAGTTTTAAGGGCTTTCAACCTAGGAGGCACAATCCCCCCACTTCTTTTTTATCACGGGCCCGCAGCCAAAGCTCACACCCACGTGTTTATTCTTTCAGAGAATCTTACATATTCAAAATCCAACAGAACGTATAACATGGTCTCACTGTCTCCAAAGCCTACACCAACTTGCGGATCCTTGGGATAGTTCACCATCTTCCAAGCTTACACCAACATTCGGATCCTTGGGTAACCATCATCCCTCAAGACTGTAGAGGCCTCCCTATATGGGTTCACTCTCAGCTTGGGTACGAGAACATGGGTCCCCTCATAGGACAATAATGGTTATCAAGTCAAACATCTCTTGTGTTAGTCTAAACCCAAGGGTATCATATGAGGTATTAGACTAGGCTATCACAGCCGGAAGATCCATATGCAAATATCCATATTCAAATCCATTTATTAATGCATCAAACAATGTTTCGCAGACATATATTCAAATCATCAATCATATGGGCACAGTTCCAAAGTCTACTCTACCAAGTACCTAAATATGCACATACGACTAATAAGCCTACATTTATTATGCAATAGGGAAAACAGGGCAACTATACTTTCATATGAAAATGAGACAAATCTAGTTGAGCACATAGACTCCAAACTCCACATCAAACACATTAGAACATTTAAACAAAATCCATTCTTCATAAACATGTCTTTGAGGCACCTGGATGCCTTAGCCAATCATATGTAATATGATGGTGTAGAGCTAATAGGAGTGTATTGGGGCCACACACACTTATTTTCCCAAAATCTTATATTGCTCGGCCAAGTCTAGAAAATATAACTTCCGGGTTGAAGGGTCATATTTTGCATGGTAAGTCTTTTGGTCCCAAAAGTAGGACACACACATGTGGTTAGTCAAGATACATGCACTCCCATTTGAATAACTCAAATTGGACCAAGGGAACTGCTCAGTGACCCTTCGGCGCGCCGAAAAGTGCAAAAGTGTGCCAAATAGTTTAGCACCTCGGGGTTTGGTCCAAATGACTCCCAATAGACGAAAAGTCAACTCAGTTTATCTACAAATTTGGTTCGGCGACCTCTTCGGCTTGCCGAATCGACTTCGGCGACCTCTTAGGCTCGCCTAGGCTATCTTCGGCGACAATTCTAGAGAGTCCAAATAAGCCCTGAGATTCGACGGGCTATTCGGCACGCCAAACAGTCGTTGAAGCTCGGGAAAGGTCCAACAGGTCTGAAATTTCACCATGAGGTTGATCTCACTCCCATAAGGGTTCGATTATGCTTTATTTTTTATTTAGATTGGTCTATAGTGGGGATTTGGGGTGTTCTCTCTATTTTCTCCACTTAGGGTTTGGTTTTTCCACAAATCAAGCCACAAATAAGGGTCAAGGGTTTAAGGTCACCATCTACAGCATGAAATCTAGGATGAAATCTCAAAGAGAAGGTGGGCGTTCAACAATTGACCCTTCTCCTAGGTCACAATGCAAAAACACAACCAAACACAACTTCAAAGAGAGGATACTCAACTTAGGGCATTGCCAAAATTGCGTCGGGGTTGATCCGCCATGTCTCCGCGATCTCCAAGGGTCTCCCATATGCTCCAAGGGTCTAAGAGAAGAGAAAAGAATAAAAAATGAATGAGAATGACTTAAGGTTCCTATTTATAGGCTTACAGTTTAAGTTGGGAATAGGTTCAGCAGTAGGGGCAAAACGGAGTTTCTGATCCTATATTTTTCAACTGGCCACCTATGCAACTTCTGCTTGAGGGCTTTTACTGGGGGTCTGCAGTGGATCTCTAGATCTATCAGATAAGAATTATTATCTTGTCTAATTATTTTATTTTAAATTAATTATTAAGGTCTCTGCTGACTAATCAGGCTGGCTCCCTAAAAGTCAAACTTTTCCTAATTAATCTTAAGGTCTACGGGTGATCCTATTGTGTTTTAACTTCATGAGATTAAGGGTTAGGTGAGCACTGATCTTTCCTATTAGTGAGTTTATTTTACTAAATTTAAATTAGACCCGAGTTCTAATCTTAATTACTTAGGGTGATTATTCAGGTTCTTATAGTCTAACCCCCTTAAAAGAATTTTGTCCCCTGAAATTTCTCTGAGTCCTACAAGGTAAGGAACTAAATGAATGCGCACACAATGAGAGGACATGATACCAACACAATATCATGAATATTGCTATTATCACACAAAAAGGAAACACATTAATTCTTACACTGCAAAGAGAGGGGCCGACTCGGCTACCCAGAAATATACAATACGATAAAGCCGAACGGAAAGTAAAATGTACTACAAGAAGAAAAACCGCCAATGAACCAAAAGTTATACACTGCTACAGAAATAAGAGAAACAATGCTAAGGCCTATCCTCTGAAGGTGGTGGTGGGGGGATGCTAGAGAGAGGCACAGCATCCGACGCTCGTCTGCAGCCGAATGTATTCTGGAGGAAGCGGAGGGTGGTATCCACACTCTTTTGCAACCGGGACAGTTGTCTCCTAGTCCGACGAAGCTTAGCTGCAACCTCAATCCTTGTCCTCATGTACACTCTCAAATTATCCCTCTCCAGGGTAGCAAGTCGCGCCTCAATAGATGGTCCGGGTCTGGGGACGAATTCCAGTCCAGGTGCGGCCGAAGTGGAAGCTCGGTGCGGCTGGGCTGTCTGCTCCTGCGGCGGCTCGTACTCGTGCTGTTGCAGCTACTCCTGCTCCTCTGGATGATACTACAATTGCTACAGTTCATCCGCGTGCTGAGGAAGTCCCATCAAAGAGAGGTTCGTGAAAGTGAAAGACCTCTCAAACGTAACCTTGTCCGGACGACCCAACACAATCCTTCAGTGTCTGGCCGCGGCGCACATCAAACAAGGAAAGGGCAAGCCTCCCTTTTGCGAATATCTGATAAATCTGATGATGTGGCCAATCACCAGGGAGGAAAGGCAGAGGCGCAGGCCAATAACCACCATGTAAAGTACTCGAGCCATGAAGGGAAGCTCATTGGTGTTACCGGAGCGGGGCTAAACGCAACATAGAACCTGGGTCACCTCGAGGTTGGTCACAATGATGTACCCGTACATGGTCCGGATGAGGATCTCGAAGGCTTGACCGCCCCAACTCATGATGGGTTCCCAACCTACAGCTCTAAGGAGGGTCGGAACACCGTAAGACTCCACATTGGTTTCCACGGTGGGTCTCTCTATCACAATCTTCATATCGGCAAACTCAGGGAAAGTTGCCTGGGGTTCTGGTTCTGGCTCAGTAAGAGATTCAAAGTCCTCCACCTCATAAGGGTCGGGTGAGGGTTCTCTCCTAGATGTGGATCCTTTAAAGGATTGGGTTTTCTTGGAGGGTTTCTTGTTTTTCTGAGATCTAGGCATGGTTGTACTAAGATTTGGGAGAAAAGAAAACCTAGGGTTTTAAAATGCACAGATTTCAACAAAAACAAGGAAAAAGGAAGGGAAGAAGTTTACCTTGCTAGAAATGGGGATTGATTTGCCAAGGAAATGAGTTAGAAAAGGTTGGAAGATGCATCCAAGAGAAAAGGAGAAAAAAAAATGAAGAAAACATCTCAAAAACACATTAAATAGGGCTCGGCTAGGACTTCGGCCCAACATTCGGCGGGCCTAACGGGTTACCGAACAGGTCGCCGAAGCCAACCAGAAGTCCAAAAATAAAAATTTTAAAATACACATTTTTCTCAAAATTTTAGAAGCCAATTCATCACATTAAATCACTCCAAACATGAAAATTTTAAAGAAGTTTATTCGGATGTGGGTCCTGGCTCGGGTCTGACATGAATAGTGTCTGACCAGACTTAGATCCAAAACAACCAAACAAATACTTAAAAAAAATATTAGTTCAATGGTAATTGGTGAGATATAAATTAATAAAAGTATATTAGTCTTCTTATTTAAATATAAAAGTCCAATTTCTGTAAATTTGTCAGATTTCTCAGCCTAATGCATTTGCAACTACATTGGCTTTAAAATTTGAAAATTTCTCAGCATTGGTGTTCTAGGTAATTTTAAATTAATTCAATTAGCAATCATAAGTCTCAAATCATCACATCCTAGAGATCATGAAAATCCAATACTTAGCAAGGACTTCACCCTAGTAGTCGCTACTTCAGAACTCCTAGGAATAGTAGGCTAGTTATTCCTGAGTGTCCATCCGGAGTACTGGCTAGGGTGCACAACCAGTAATTATACGTACCTCACCAACTCACATCCTACTCATACTTAATTCCCTTATCCCTTACACAGCCTAACTGAAGGTAAACCTATAAGGTTCTAACCTGCGATCCTATACAAATCCTAAGCTAGTAACCTAAGTTTTAGAAGAACTTAAGCTCTGATACCATTTTTGTCACGAACCAAACCAAAAATTCCTAATTTCTGAGATTCCTGATTTATTCGTAACCTTCAGCTCGTATTTCTACAAGTGTGGATAACAATGGTCAAAACATAAGCAGAAGGTCTAAAGCAATTCTAGTAAGATATAAGTAACTATTACCACCAAAACTAAAATAAATGAAATCTAAGAAAATAAATTCTACAACTAGATTATTACAATAATTCTACCAGAGTGCACTGCCCAATCCATTCATTCTTCGAATCTAAGCTCCTGAACCTGAAATATAAACAACACACATAAGCTGGAAGCCAGAATGAGTAAAACTTTAACGAAGTGTATTCACTCATGTTCCAACATTATGAGACAAGTGCGATAAGTGTACAATGTGTAATAAGCAGTATATGT
>JAUPMG010125374.1:0-11641 GCA_031762675.1 Pachysandra terminalis | reverse complement strand
ACTTTGGAGTATGTACAATTTTTGTTAGATTAAAGCTTGGAAAGGAGACACTTTTGCCAACATCAATAAGGATACATGATCAAAGAGTCTACTTTAAATCGCCTATGGTGAGAAGCCAACTTAAAATTTGATACAGATTTAAAGAGAAACCAAGTCATTAGGAAGATTGAGCACTGCATTAGATCTAGATAAAAGTTTATATTTGATATTTCCTTCATTGTAAGAAAATTTACAGAATTAATAAGTAGGCTTTAAAAGACTAATTGTTACATGTTCTACAATGGGAAACAAGCTAGACAATAAAAATATTTTTCTACACTTGGAAATTTTTTTCTCCTTTTAAAGACTACTTCTGTAAGTTTTCTTACATCGTCTGTGTATTAATTATGAACACATAGGAATTTATTTTTAATGTTATTAAGGAAATAAAATTTTATTCTAAAATGAGATATTTGCTATGTACCTTGATATTGTTCAGGATAAGACATGTCAATGACATATATGCGTGACTGGTGAGGGCCCACCTGTAAAAAGCAATATGTCCAATTTTGAATAATATCTTGGCACTACAAACAATAAGGTATTTACAGGCGGCCACCAACCGTTGGTAATACATTATAAAACTGCTGCTAATTACAATAGAGACATTAAATAAGCCGCTGGTTTAAGTGGCGTCGCAAAATACTTTTTCGGTGGTTTCACCAGCGGCCATTGACTGCCGGTACTAACAGAGCATACACCGGCAGTCAACCACCGCCTGTGTAAAATCTCACCAATTCTCAGGCGGCTTGGTGACTGCCCCTATAACTTTTGCATATATTACCGGCGGTAATTGATCGCGGGTCTATATATTACATTTATTTTTTTAAATCATTTTATAATTCTTTTTATTTTGTAAATAAAAAATATATAATTCTTTTTATTTTGCTGATTCTGATTCATGGGCAGATGCAGTACTTGGACGACAGACATTTTTTTTCTTATTTCCCATATCATTGAGGTTACTATCATCATAGCTTCTTCAATGCAGATCTTATCTAGGTTTGATTGAAGTTCTCAAAGGTTAAAAATGAACACAATACAAATTTAGTATCTCTTTATTGGCTTAAAATCTAGTTAGCATTTGTGCCAAAAAGCCATATATACCATGTTGAGATATCAAATTCATGCTATGTCAAATTCATTTGTCTTTTTGGTTGGTAGAATACTGCAAGATAAAATCATAATTTGATTTCTAGATGGTTGGACAATTGCTATGAATGGTTAACCAAATTCATAGAATGGTTTCAAGAAAAAAATATTTTTCTTGATATTGATAACAACATAGTATCTAGGGACATTTTTGTAAATTCTAGAGGCTTGCACTTTACCTTATAGGGAATTTGTAGCAGAGAGACATTGGTGAATGCAAAGAAATATGAGTAAGTGGACTATTTTACTTTTGTACAAGTTTCAAATTTGAGTAAGTGGTTAAGATAGCTTGGATGTAGAATAGAGTTTTAGAGAAATACTTACGAGAAAATTTGAGAGGGTGTATATTAAAGGATCTAAAAGGACTAAAGAAAACAGATTTAGGAAGAGTTTGTTAGAAAAGATTTAAATACAAATAACCTAAGTATCTAATTTTAGATTGATCGTGATTATATAATATAGGACGACCCAGAAAATTTGGGCCAAGGCATTTAATTGATGCTGGTATTGATGTTTGAGAGAATGGCTCTTTACAAGAAAAAATGGTGGTAAAACATTGAAAATACAAAAAAGAAAAAATGAGGAAATTTCAGTCGATGCTCCAATCTTCACGCTTTAGATGATATGCTTTCATATAAATATATGATCATATCATTTGAAGCCTTGGAAGATATGCGTCATGCGTCCACATGATGCCTTGAATGTGCACTACACATCCTAATGCTTTAGACATCATATCTAGATGGCTACTTGCAAACTATGCATAGTATTCATCATGTAATCTTTAGAAACATTGGTAGTGTCTCTCTGTAACTCAACCCCAATTAGGGGTTCTAGCCACGAGTTGAGTAATAAACATTTTTTTGATAGTTGAGTAATAAACAATTTTTTGATAGGAAAAACAAGAAGGAAATCCTTGATTTCTTCTTAGTCAAAGGTACATCAGACAAGACGGAACTAGAAAACCTTATAACCATAATAAGCGAAGTAGTCAAGAAGAGGGATCCTAACCCATTTGCCTATTCATCAAGTTGTTTAAATTGGTTGGTCTTGTCTCTATAGTATCAACCCAACCCATTTTCCTATTAATACATCGCATTTAAGCATATTTATTTACAAGGTATTTACAAATTTATTATCCTCACCGTAGATTTGCTGCTATCTTGTGTGCATATTGGATTGGGTGGACTTGAAAGTATTTTGAAAGTTATTTTTATTCTAAACCAATGGATTGTCCCAGTACAAGTGGCTCCCATCCTGCAGATATTGTTGATATGACTCTTCCTTTGGTTTACATTTATGACTTACATTAAAGATAACTACATGCTTCTATCCTTTTCTTGAATGCTAGTATTTAAAACTGAGTCTGATACTGTTTTGTTTGAGCTGTTAAACATCTAAGAACATTGCAAGGAACTAATAAGAGAAGCTCAGGCATAAAAAAATCTTGATGTTGTCAATAATGTTCAAAATACAATAGAGGTCTTGGCTTTGCATTCAGAAACTGATGAACATAGAACTATTACAGGATCAGGCTCAGGAGCAGGTGTTGACTCTTGTTTCTCTTAACTTGAGCAAAGCTGAACTTTTAAGTGATGCTTATCAAATTGTCATAAATAGCTTCCCTAGATGCTGTTAGACCTTGTAGTGAGCTGTCAATTGAGGTCACCACATCTTCCAAAGCTAGCCAAATTGATACTGAGACCGGTATAGCTACTGAGAATAGTATTGTCTACTGTACTACCATGGAGGATTGATGGGCAGGCTGGAATTATGTTTTCAATATCAATGGTATTGATGAAACACCCTCTTTAACTCGTGGTGTGTGGTTAATAATCCATTACTCTTCAAAACACGAGTTACAGATTCAAGAAGATGACTGTGAGTTAGTGACTTGTGCTTTGAAATGTTAACCAGAGCTGGTGCCTTAGAATGTAACATTGAACACCTTGAAGGTCTTAGATTACCATGTCCAAACTAAGACTCTCATTTGCAGGTTGCAACACCACTGCTTTGATCATTGGTGATCAAGATATTGTGAGTATAATATATATATATATTACTATTGCTTGCATTCTGGTGCAGTTTCTGTCAGACTAATTTGATCTGAATTTTTTTTTTTTTTATCTTTTTCATGTTTCCAGGAAACCGATGAAGATAGAAGAAAGCTCATTAGTAGTAATATATCTAAACAAATTAATGGAAAGACCTACATAGGCTTGGTTGTCGACTACGACAGCGACCTTGACACGTTTGAGGTTCAGCTTCTTTAGGATTACTATCCAAATATAGATACCTATGCAATTAATATCATTTTGGTTATATCTCTTTGTGTTTTTCAAAACATTCATAGCTTTCTCTCTCTCTCTCTCTCTCTCTCTCTCTCTCTCTCTCTTCAAAAAGATGAAATGAAATTTTCTATACCCCTTTCAGGTATCATCTTTTTAGCTTTATAAATGAAATTAAAAACATTACGTTTCAGTTATGTTAATGTGATTTATGTCGTGATTTTAGCTCCTAATGAATTGTTTTCTCTGGTAATAGGAGGCCAATATTGAGTCTAGTTTGTTGAAAAAATAGCAGTTGTTCTCTTTGAAGTGTGCATGGATCTCGTATAATTCTTAAAACCATCTCCAGAACTACTCTTAACTACTCTTATTTTAGCTGTGACTAACTACATTTTCGCACATAATCAGCCTATTCCTATTGCTTTTTTCAAGCCACAGTCTATCATTTTTATGTACTTTGTTCATTCATTTTTTTTATTAATACTTGTTTGTGTTTTCTGAATTCTGTGCAGATTGAATATGCAAATAGCCAAAAGGAATCTATGAATAGTCAAGAACTACAATCAGTTCTGATTCCTACAAAAACCTTGGAGCAACTAAAAGTTCGTAGAAAGAGTGTGAAGCGCAATGCAATGAGAGAGAGATCAAAAAGGTAAGTATTGCTGGAGGTATATTTAACCTTGAAAGAGTATTAACTCAATCGGTTGCTTCAAAAACTAACGTGCAATTGAATATGCTCTGTTATATTCATCTTGTAGGATCAAAGAATCCAAAGAAAATGCTTCCATAAAAGCATTAGCAGAGTTATCGCAATCAGAGCCTTCACAGAAGAGAGGAAGAAAGTCAGCTTTTTTAATAAAAGCTTCTAATGCTGTAGTTAGAAGAAAGCCAGCTTTATTAATAAAGGCTTCTAATGCTGGAAGGTAGACCGCTGAGGAGTGAGAAGGAAAGTAACAAGCCATCCACAGAAGAGCCTGTAATCTAAGAGAGGGAGGGTGTTGAGAGAGAGAGAGAGAGACTCAAGGGCACCCCCTGAATGTATGACAGTTCCCAATATCACAACCATTATATAGAACTAAAATATGAACCAATTCTTTGTAATTCTCTCCAGACATAGAAGTTCACAAAATAGTTATAAAAGGATCCACTAAGATTATGAACTGTGCTGTAAAGACTTATTGCAATGGAAATTGAAAGTAAGATCACGAAACACAGGTTGTAAAATGAGAGCAAACACAAAAAGTTATTCATAGCAAGATCAGAACAGTATCTGACCTGGAATTGTTATTTCTAACTGTTTTAGCATTGCCAAATACTTCAAGAACTGGATTGGACTGCACCCAGATCAATTAGTACAAAAAAGTCTCAGAATAGTCCAGGATAAAAATCAAACAGAACCAAACCCATAGAAAAAGGAAAGGGAATCAACTTAGAGTTCATTATTAGAAAGACTTGAGTAAGATCAATCCATCTCAGTGCTAGAACTTGCTGTTCAACAGTCCATCCTTCAATGGCAACACGGCCTCCCAAATAGGCAAGATAGCGCATAAGCATTTTGATGGTATCAGTCTTACCAGCTCCATTAATGGCAATAAGAAAATTTCCAGTATAAGTCTGGCAGCAAATCCAAGATCAGAATAGACTCAGTATTGCATAACTCATGGCTAAGCATTGAGCATGAATTTAGAATTGGTGGAGAGGAAAAGCTTATATAGATTTCATTGAGTTCATATCTAGTCGCCAAATTCTGCAATACTCTGGACTCATGTAAATAAGACAGTTTTGTCACGTCAACTACTCCAGAGGAACTTCCAAATCCTTGGGATATATTTTTGACAAATTTGCAACAATCTGAGCAACCAGAAATAAAATAAAAAATAAAAAATAAAGAAAACACAAAAAAACAAAAGAAGAAGAAGAAGAAGAATCGTCAGGAGGCGGCATGAACCTAAGCCACAATCATAATATTTGGTTTCAGGTTGTAGCCGTCAAGTAGCAGACCTTTCTTAGTTTTAACTGGTACTCGGGATTGAAACATCAAACATGATTTTAATGATTGCATTTAAACTGCATGGTTTACTTCTACCATTCAAGTATAGGAAGTAAACAATGTAAGTGTTACAAAATGTGGTTTAGCCAATGAAATGCATATAATGTAGTTTATGAAAGAAAAAGATATGACCTATGAAAAGGGAGCATAACACAGTTTCTTACTGGGAACATAGTATTTGGAGTATATAAGCAAGAAGGGCTTGATTATGCACAGAAGCAGAATTTTGAATACATAACCAACCAGAATTTCAACATTTCAGAGTTCAGACATGATAACTTAGGACAAACACATACACACACACACAGACAGAGGGAGGGACGGAAGCAGGACACTTTCACAAAAAAAAACAAAAAAAAGAGAGAAGCAGGACAGTTTCTTAATGTAAACAGAGTATTTGGAGTATTTAAGTACATAAGCAAGGACTTGATTATGCACAGATGCAGAATTTTGAATACATAACCAACCAGAATTGCAACACATGATAACTTAAGACAAACACAAACACAAACAGAGAAAATAAGAATGTGAGAGGCTACAGAGATGGCACAGTATCACAAATTCGGCGAGTATTTTAAGCCCTCAATGTGACAAAACTCAAAATTAACACTATTTATATAATCAATATCTGATGGAAAGGCTTGAAATGAAATCATGTGGTATGGTCCGAAATCAATAGGCAAAATAATGCTCTGGTCAATGATTTCTACACTCAAATAATGGTCAAATCCTGAATGTAAACTCAAAAGTTTACACTCTTCTAATGATCCAAATCATCTATTAATTGCACTCTTTTGTACAAGATTCTAATAATTCAATGGAAAGAGTTGCATAAAACATTGCTAGGATCATCTGAAATAGAATATTCTGATTTTGACGTGCACAAGCAGTGGCATAAAAAAATTAAAACGTTCTATTAATCCTATATCCACTCTGATTATAGCATATGCACTCCGCACATAAGCCTAGTGTGTAAAGCAAAATCAGAAAACACTGTTCATATGACAACCAAAAAAAAAATTACAAATAATATTTTTTTTTAAGGTAAAATTTGCAGTATTGATTAATGCAACTACATAGTACCAATAATTATTGATGAAGTTACATACAGAGTTTTAATATCTTCTGGTGGACATACCAATATGGATTCATATTATCTGCTTTCACTTGTATACCTTTAGGAAAGATATCCTCTATACCATGTATGAAAGATTCTCTGAGTGCTGAAAAGTTGAATCAATTTCCTCAGGCATGGTTTATGGTACAATTGTTTGAGCTCTACTGATCCAACTTTGTTTCTTCTAAAATTTACCCAGGAAGCACTAAATTCAAAAGAGCATTGGCATAATGGCATGACATCCACGAATCATCACCAACACCTTACCACAGAGCAGATAATCGCCATCCATGCATGCAGACCACTTGGCTCATCCTTCCTCCTTTCTACTTCCAGCTTATTAAGAGCTTGCTTGGACACTCCACATTTCACTAGAACAACCCCAAGTGATCTGAATGTACAATCATCAGGTTGAACTGAGGATTTCATCATCTCCTGAAAAGTTTCCACCGCTTCCTTCAATCTCCCATCTGATGCATATAACCCAATCACATTATTGTAACTCAACACGTCAGTTAGGAGTTCGAGTTCTCTCATCTTGTGTGCAAACCGAACTGCCTCCTCAAAGCGCCCAATTTTCTTGTACATACCCAACATCATTGAGAATGAGAACTCATTTGCATATCCTCTTTGCTTCAGCTCCTCGAAAATTTCTTCAGCTTGTTCAACCATAACACACCTACTGTAGAGATCGATCATACAATTGGATGAGTATACATCTGGACCCTGTTCAGATAATTTAAGCAATTTGTATGTTTCCTGTGCTTCTTGTAAATATCCAACCTTAGTATAGAGCTTGATCAATGAGTTATAGATGATGGGATTTCCAGAAAAATCTGCATTTCTCATCGCATCAACATATATCATGGCTTTTTTAACACTTCCAACATCAGCAAAAGCATTTATCAAGACACCAAAAACAACAATGTCAGGCTGCACATCAAATGAAACCATCTCTTTACATACCTCTTCTGCCATTTCTAACTGACCTAACTTCACATAACTTGAGATTACTGCACAATATGGGATGCAATCACTAACCAATCCTGCCTCCTGCATCTTCCCGACATAGGATTTTGCAATGTGAGGCAGGTCTGCACCAGATAATATCTGGATGAGAGAATTGTAGCTGCATTTGTCAGGAAGAACACCATGGGTTTCCATGCTATCAAACAATTGACATGCCTTATCATATTTCTTGCTTATCCCATAAGCCTTGATCATCACATTGAACTCAAGGACACTCAACTTCTGTCCCTCTTGGCTATAAAGGAAAGCTTTCTCAGCTTCCAATATGTGCCCCCGCTCTCCATATGCATCAATGTTGGCAGAATAGCAGTCAGAACTCATCTTTCCACTAAGATGAAATCTCTCAAACCAAGACCATGATCGATCGAGCATCTCGGCATCAATGTACATTCTAGTAAGAGCTGATTGAGTAAACTCATCAATCTCAAGACCCCGTTCATCCATCTCTGAGATAAGAGCATCAGCTTCCATAACCATCTGCCTTATAGAGAAGGCATATAAGAGAGTGCGGTAACTCACAAGGTCTGGCTTGACAGAAACCTCCTTCATTTTTGTAAAGTAGCTTGCTGCCATGTTTATATTATCATGTTTTGCGTAGAGAGATATAAGAATGTTATATGTTCTTGTGTCGGGAGGGCATTGGAGTTCTTCCATCTTCTGCATCAGCGAAGCGACTTCTTCTAACTTACCATGGTTTCCACAGATGTGCATCATTGTATTGAAAGTTACTGTGTTTGGGAAGATCCCTTCTCTAAGCATCTGGGAAAAAGTATTGGACGCTTCCTGAAGTTGTCCGGATTTTCCATACGTGTCGATCAGAGTATTATATGTGTACAAGCTGAAACATGTATGAGGCTGAGAAGTACCGTTTATAGTAGCAATATTCGTTTTGTTACCATCCTTAAGCAATCTCTCTGATGACCAGTTTTTAAAGTACTGCTCAGCCATTTTGAACTCCCCGGCCTTCTTGTATGTTTGAACAACAATCCCCATAGTTACTTCATCGGGTTCCATCCCTTGCTCATTCATCTGTTTCAGCCAAAGAAGAGCTTCTTTCTTAAGACCCCCTTTGCTGTAAACATCTATCAAGGTACCATAGGTGGAATTTATAGGGCTTATCTTTTGCTCTTTCATCTCACTCCAGAGACCATTCACCTTATTCCACTTTTGAGCTTTCCCCAGAATCCTAAGCATGATGTTATAGTGAATCACATTCAGTTCATGGCCACCCTTTCTCTTGAACCACTCGAAGATCTCAAGAGCCCTTTCCCAACTTGACTGCTCCTTGAGAATAATTGTTCTTTCCTTGTTATTGAGAGTCTCCTCCCATGGCTTCAAAGCTTCATCCAGATTGTTCACTGTTTCCAATGCTTGCAAGATTGATGGGATGCATCCTCCATAAGATACCCATTTAGCCGAATTCCTTTTCCCTTCCAAAGGTTTACTGCGTTCCGAACTAAATTTATATGCACCATTCCTTTTCCCTTTTATTATCTGCTCTCCATTTGGGTTCTTGATCAAATTTGGATGATCCAAACCCAGTTTTAGTGCTTCATCACTTCTCTTATTCCGGGATTTTCTAACAACTCTCTGACTTAGCTTCTTGGCACCATTTTCAAGTAACTTGTGCTCTCTCTGTGTCCCATCTAGCGGTGATACTGAAACTCCAATACTGGTTTTAATTTTTGTGGAACCCAGAATCTGGAAACAGTTGGTATCTAAAAGCTGGAGTTTCCCAAACATTTCTGCAAATGGGGTTGCATCTACATCAACATCAACAAAAAGCTTTATCCAAATTAGTTGAAATTGAAGTCTCCAGAGCCCCAAAAAACTAATGAAATTGAAGAGAACCAACCCAGATATCCATACAGGTTGGCAGTATTATTACTATTATTATTATTATTATTATTATTTTTTTTGAACACCAACCCAACTCTTTAAACCTAAAATTTTGCTTCAAGTGAAGAGAACCCAATTCAAGCATCTTATGGGGGAATTCATTTTTCCGATAATACACAAACCTACTTCTCAGAAATCCTAAAAACTACAAAAAGCTACTGCAAATGTAAAGAAGTCGAACAACTAAAACATAAAGGCTTTTCTTTGACAAGAAACCAAGTCTGCAGAAATCAGAAATTTCATTAAAATATTTTTCTTCTCTTTACACAATCAAATAGAATAAGGAAAGAACGATGAAAGAGAGCTGAACTCACCGGTATAAGGTTACTAAACAGCTTTCAATTTTATTACAAAATCTCCCGCCGTTATCAAAAGACCTGAGAAGACGATGAAAGAGAGCTGAACTCACCAATATAAGCTTACTAAACAGCTTTCAATTTTATTAGAAAATCTCCCGCCGTTATCTAAAGACCTGGGAAGAATAAAAGGGCGTTTTTACTACAAATGCCATTATATGAACTGAGAATATCTAAAATACCCTTTCTTCCTAAAATTTTCGGTTTTCCTTCATTTTCCAATGATTGCCAGTATCGTAATTTTTAATATAAGCGTGGGTAAACATTGACTTAATTTCTTTCTTCCTTCTTGTCTATGTCCTCGTCTTCTCTCTGCGAAAAACCCCCAAAAATCTCTGCAAAACCCTAGTTTCTCCAAGCCCTTTAGCAGTTCTGTTTGACATCAATCTCTGTAACAAAACCCTAATTTCATAGATTAACAAACCAATGGATGGACATTCAGTTCATTTAACGGCACCAGTTCGTTCCCGGAGCTCTCAGTCTCCCTCTCCATCACATTCTGCGTCGGCTTCCGTCTGCTCCTCTGCGCGCAAGCGCAAGTTATCCTCCGAAGATCACGCACCGGCGTTTCCCACTTCTTTCTCCGACACCAGAGACGGAGCTCTCACCTCTAACGATGACCTAGAAAGCATTAGCGCTCGTGGAGCTGATTCCGACTCCGAAGATGATTCAGAGGAGGTAGTGGATGATGAAGAAGAAGAAGAATATGATGATTCTATGCGGACTTTCACTACTGCCCGACTGGAGAACAATGCGAATTTGAGGACTACGAAGCTGATGAAGTCGGAGAATTCGTCGATGAAAATCGATTCTTCGGGGCTTTCGGAGATAGTTAAAGAAGGTCGTGGACCAACTGGTGCTTCGGGCATGCCGGCAGCTACGGCAAGTGTTAGTTCGATTTCGGGGATTGTGGTGAAGGAGGAAACAGTGAAGAGTATATTTACAGAGAACATACAGACCAGTGGGGCTTACGGTGCAAGAGAAGAGAACTTGAAGAGAGAGGTAAGTTTCTGGGTTATTTATTTATTTGTTATTAATTTGTACTTTCATTTGGTTTTGTTTGGATATGTTTGAATTGATGCATGGAGATTTCATGAAACTGACGGAAACATTTGATGGAATGAATTGCATTTTCCACCAAGGCTCTGTTCGAATTGCCCGAAAATCCTGAAAATAAAATTCTAAAAATTAAAATTATGGAAAAAAAATTCCCTTCCTAGTATTTTATCTGTGTTTGGAGCAAGCCCAGAAACATAAAAATTATGTTGTAGAAAGAAGCCATTGCATTTTGAAGTAGAGTATCCATTTATGTCAAGAGAGAGGGAGGGAGTTGCAGAGTGTGCCCTATGTGCATGGCCCATGGGGAATCCGTGAATCATTTGTTTTTGGGATGCACTATTGCTGGTCAGATTTGGAGTTTCTTTGTCTCCTCCATTGGTGTTGCTTTGGTAGGCCTGAGAGATTTGCTTTATCAGTGGGAGTTTCATGGCCTTGGCATTCGGGAGAAGATTATGTACAAACTCTTTTCTTTGTAGTGATTTGGGGGATCTGGAATGAGAGAACCAGGAAATTCTTTGAAGGGAAGAGGTGGAGGGAGGGAGGGAGTTGCAGAGTGTGCCCTATGTGCATGGCTCATGGGGAATCCGTGAATCATTTGTTTTTGGGGTGCACTATTGCTGGTCAGATTTGGAGTTTCTTTGTCTCCTCCATT